>JAUZSU010127484.1:0-17232 GCA_034780255.1 Parotocinclus maculicauda | reverse complement strand
CTGACGCTTTGGCGTCCTCTCGCGACTAAACTCGCGTGTTGCTCCCAAATTGGGATGCAACTTCGGCGCGCCCCTTTATCCTTTCGGTTTCGTTATGTTAGGAGTTTTACGCTCCGCTCTTTATCCCTTTTTGGTTGTTTTATATAATTTCCCCATTTTTATAATACGACGTGGGATATAATTATCCTGCATATTGGGTCCTAAAAATAAACACCACCACAACTCATAACAGAAATATTGTATGTACAAACATTTTTTTTAATAATTTGGGCAATTATCAAGGTAGTTGTACAGATTACAACCTGTGACACTGAACACTAAATGTGCTCACTTTGACACTTTAGGTGGAGATGATGTTCTGGCTGTTGTCAATGTTGGCTTCAAGAGATCGGGAGGAGATGTCACGTGTCTTGTTAGCTATGTCAACCTCACAAGAAAGCTGCATTGCAATGCGAAAATCTGGCTGTGTCCCATTGCTTGTGCAAATACTGCATGATGAAGGGGCAGGTGAAGCCCCTGGCTGTAGCCGAGAGGCTCGATCACGAGCTAGTGCTGCTCTGCACAACATTGTGTACTCACAGCCTGATGAAGGTCAAGCGCGTCGCGAGATGAGGGTTCTGCATGTGCTGGAGCAGATACGCTCACACTGTGAGAGTGGCTGGGACTGGATCGAGAACCACATTGGCACACCATCACCAGGTGGAACTAAGACCACAGGTAAAGTCAGTAATGAAACAAAATTAATTTAATCCTAACATCTGTTGACTTATATGTTGTGTTGACAGACACTATAATTCTGTTACTTTTTTATGCAGACATTCCAGAGCCCATTGATCCCCAGATTTGCCAAGCCACATGCGCTGTAATGAAACTTTCCTTTGAGGAGGAGTACAGAAGGGCCATGAATGAACTTGGTATTTGGGATTTGTAATTTATTCATCACAAATTTAATTAAGTTACATTAAGCTTAAATTAAGTATAATTTATTAATTTGAGCGCCCCAGTTTAAGCAATAAATAAATAATTCAGAAAAATATATTTTTATTATAATTTATATTATTCTAAATAGTTTTAGAATAATATATTAGATCTCTCATGTAAATGTCGCGTTCTTCAGATGATTAAATTGGTGGCCTTTCTGGGTGGCAGTTAATAAGGACAGCAGCTGCGTTCCGCAAACACCAGAATAGTCAATTCCATTTTCACTTACCTGTGACGAACAGCAAAAGACACAAGTATTGAAATTATTGTGTTGCTAACTTTCGGAACACAAGAGGGATGGCAAATCTGCTTATCAACTTGCCCTTGATCATATATAGTGGCTTTCGAAATGGCGACCATGTTCCAGACATAGCCTAAAAGATAGGCACCCTCACCCATTACATATTGGCATATTCAGATTTGTCATTTTCCCTTTTGTTTTTAAATGAAAGGGTGTCCTGTGCCTCTTGACTCACTCTGTATTGCAAATGAAAAACAATATGATTATTGCATGATCACTGCCTACTTCCTCATCAGAGTGTGGAACAGTACTTTGTGTACTGCGTATGAACTGCCAGAGAAAATCAAAATAAAAAATTCAGGGTGAATGTGTAAATGTGAAATTTGTAGTTATGTAATGTTTCGGTTTTCCCTGTCATAATTTTGTAATTCAGGCCATCACAAAATAGGGAGTACCTGTATTTACATGACAGTAGCATATAAAGACTATGTAACTATTGTAATGTCATACATAAATTCAGTCAGCTTAGAGTATATGTACAGATGTAGCTCAAACATGGTCTATCTGTTTTAGGGGGTCTTCAGGTCATTGCAGAGTTAATGCAGCTGGACCAAGAACTCTACGGCATGCAGAATGAGCCTATGAATATGGCCCTACGAAGATATGCTGGAATGGCACTTACTAACCTTACATATGGAGATGTTGTAAATAAGGTACACGTGAAAAACATGCAAAAAGCAATGTAGCAAGAATTTTGGACATGTTCCATATTACTGCCATGTTCTTTATTTTATTTTAGGCAACACTGTGCTCAAAGAAAAGCTCTCTTCAAGCCATTGTTGCTCAGCTTGCTTCTGACAGTGAGGAATTGCATCAGGTAGACAATAAAATTGCATTAACAGAAAGCAATCTTTAATATTGATTAAAATCATTTTATATTTACATTGCCTTAATAACTATTTTTATTTTTTGCCTACAGGTGGTCTCAAGCATTCTTCGAAATCTTTCATGGCGTGCTGACATCAACAGTAAGAGAGCCCTTCGTGACGTTGGCAGTGTGTCCTTATTAATGACCTGTGCTCTCCAAGCTACAAAGGTATACTTCTAGTATATGCACATAACTACTGTTTGTCTTCACGTTGGTGTATGTTAAATAAACCTTTTTCATTTTTTATATAGGAATCCACTTTAAAAAGTGTGCTCAGTGCTTTGTGGAACTTATCAGCACATAGCAGCGAAAATAAAACAGCAATCTGCTCAGTTGATGGCGCTCTGGGGTTTCTAGTCAGTACTCTTACCTATCGGTGTCAAAGCAATTCACTGGCAATCATTGAGAGTGGTGGCGGTATCCTGCGCAATGTATCCAGTCTTATTGCTACGCGAGATGATTACAGGTATTACTTTAAAATATGTTGTGTGGATGGACTAATAACATTTCAAGTCTGATTGCACTGGTAATACTTTTACATGTTTTTCTCTGTAGACAAATCATCAGGGATCACAACTGTCTGCAGACTTTGTTACAACACCTGCGATCACACAGTTTAACCATTGTGAGCAATGCATGTGGAACACTGTGGAATCTGTCTGCTCGAAGTCCCAAGGACCAAGAATTGTTGTGGGACCTAGGAGCTGTCAGCATGCTACGTAATCTCATCCATTCAAAGCACAAAATGATAGCCATGGGTAGCGCGGCAGCTCTGAGAAATCTCCTTACAAATCGTCCACTCAAATACAAAGATACTGCTGTTGTGTCCCCAGGATCCTGCATGCCCTCACTCTATATGAGGAAGCAGAAAGCATTAGAGGCTGAGCTAGATGCAAAGCACCTGGCAGAAACTTTTGATTCAATTGAGAAGCAAAGCCCTAGGCACAAGAACATTAACAAACCCCTAAGACACATTGAGAGCTTGGCAAAGGACTACGCCTCAGACTCAGGATGTTTTGATGATGAAGAGGCCCCAAATGTTTCAACTAGCATTGAAACAGGAACTATTTCAATGCTGTCCATGTTCTTAAACAACCCTAACTTCTTACAGAATCAGCCTCGCAAGAGGGCTGGAGACCCAGAGCGAGATATAGAGTCATTACAAACAGAGAACAAAAAAATGCAACCTTCTGAAGATGAAGTAACCATTGCAGCAGACCGTTTAGCAAAAAAGATCACCAACACTGTGGCAAATATTGACAGGCTGGTGGACGATATCACCATGCATACGTCCTCAGAGGACAGTTTCAGTCTCAGCTCTGAGGACCATTTTGCAGATTGGAATTATGGGCCTGATGATCTCCATGAAGCACAAGCCAAGTCGTGTTCCCCTTGCCATTTTTCTGATCACTCGTTTTCATACAAAGAGCACTTCAACAGAGCTCACACCCTACTAAGGCTAAAAACAGCCAACTCAAGTTTATCCATTGATAGTCTTAACAGTGGCAGCAATAGTGATGGCTACTGTGGTGTTAATGATCAGGTTAAATCTCGCGCAAGGCAAGCAGAACAAAGACGTCCCAACAAGCTTGATCTTAAAGTTGCTCATGGGGAACTGCTAAACAGTGGTGCTACTGTTTCCAAAGTAATTTGTCAAATGGAGATACCTGAAAGGGATTCTGAAACAGCAAAAGATCAGAAATTGCCTGATCAAGCGGATGAAAAGGAGCAAGAAACCATTGCGGCCACACCAGCTACTGTATCAACTAGAGTATCTTCTGATGCCAGCATGCCAACAGTTAAGCTGTCCCCATCATATCAACATGTTCCTCTGATGCAGAGTGTTTCCAGGCTTGAAGCTATTAATGTTCAGGCGGCTCAGGCAATGAGAAAACAGGCATGGGACCCTCCTGTAACAACAGGAGGAAGTATGAACAAGTTTTCCCCAGTGTGCCCTTTCAGAAGCCCAATTGGTCAACTAGAAACACCACAGAAGTATTCAGTGGAGAACACCCCAATTTGCTTCTCACGCTGTAGCTCACTGTCCTCCCTTTCCTCAGGCGATGGAGATCTTGATGGCCAGAGTCACAGTGAAAATGATCTAGAAAGTGATTCGTCACTTGAAATCATTGAAGTGGAAGACAGTGATGAAGTTATAAAGGAAGAAGATGAAACGCTGGAGGACCTGAGTGATAGCCAATTGATTATGACTGACCATAAATCTGTCCCTACTAGTAGCAGTATATCTGAGCCTATTGAGGTTCCTTCAAGACCTGAAAAGAACTTTCTTAGGTCAGAATCACCAGCCATGCATGAGGACAGTAATTCATCAAGTTCATCTGAGAACTACATACATGAGACTCCACTCATGATGAGTCGTTGCAGCTCAGTAAGTTCACTGGGTAGCTTTGAATCCCCTTCAATTGCCAGTTCTATACAAAGTGATCCTTGTAGTGAAATGATAAGTGGAACTGTGAGTCCTAGTGATCTCCCAGACAGTCCTGGGCAAACCATGCCACCAAGTCGTAGTAAGACACCATGCTGTGTCGACTCAAATGGACCAGATCAGCAAAATATTGGTGGCGTTGGGGGCCAGTGGGAAAATGGCTTGAGGACATTTGTGGAAATTTCTGATTTTAAGGAAAGGTTCAATTTGCCCCCAGACCTGGACACAATGATTTACTTTACAGTTGAAAAACCACTAGAGAATTTCTCTTGTGCATCTAGTCTAAGTGCTCTTCCACTACACGAACACTATGTCCAGAAAGATGTGGAGCTTAAACTTACTCCGTTGTTAAATCAGCAAGACAATAATGCTGAGTACTCCAGGCAAAGGGATGGTGCGGAATATCCACCTTGTATGGATCATGATCAGTACAGTGAGGGCAACTCAGATGATGATATTGAAATTCTCAAAGAGTGCATAAATTCAGCCATGCCCTCAAGGTTTAAGAAAGTAAGACCAACTTTGATGTCTACCCTTTCAAACCAGGTTCTCAACACAAACACACGAAGATCTGTGCAGTTACCAGTATACATGGTGCTCCCAAATAATAACAATCAGATGTGCTCTGGACGGAAGCTGTCTGCAAAAGATATCAATCATGATGATTCATCCTATACTGATTCTGCTGAAGGCACTCCTGTTTACTTCTCAAGCACCACTTCCCTAAGTGATGAAACTCTTCAATACCCAATCAAGGTGAAAGGGTCAAGAGACTGGCGGGCCAAAAGCAAAGAGACACAGGAGCTTATTGATATAGAGGCCAAGAGGATTGAAGAGCTACGCCTTTTCTCTCATTTCCATAGATCATCTAAAATAGCATGTCAGTCTGAACTAGCCGCAAATCAGCTGAACAGTACCATCAAACATATGACTCCTTCTCAAAGGTTACTTGTACAAAGTAAAAACATGGCAGCAAAGCTGAATCAGGAAAGAGTCCAAAGGCATTCCCCAGTCCAAAAAATGCAAAAGCAGGGACAAAATCTGTCACAAAATATGCCACATTTGGATCCAAACAGAAAGCAAGGGACAGACGTGTATCAAACTCAGAAAGCATATCCCAAAAGTAAAATACATGAAAACAAAGGCTCCAAGTCCTTCCAACACACGGTACCAAGGGAGAAACCCACCTACGGCTTCCATGATAATGAACTGGCTAATGAGAGTGGAGTGTTTGCACAAACTCGACAAAAACAGCTTAATAACTTAAGAAAGAACAATGCAAGTCTCAACTACGTTAACTCAAAAGGCCGTGTGGACAATGTACAAAGACATGGGTTTCAGAGAATCAAGCAAAATCTAATAATGGAAGAAGCCCCCCCTTGTTATTCTCTTAGTTCATCTCTTAGCTCTTTGAGTGATGTAGATTTTGATGAACAACAAGAGAAAACTTCTCATGTATGGTTCAGAAGTAGGCAGAATTTGCTATCCAACCAAGCTCAGTGTCTGCAAAAAACACATCTTGCCCAGAATAATTTTGAAGATAACAGTTCACCAAGTTCAGTCAGCATGGATTCGGAGGATGATCTTTTGTTAAAATGTATTACATCTGCTATGCCAAAGCAAAAGAAAAAGCAAGCCTCTAGAAAAAGGAAAGGAGAAATAAAGCAAAAACAGAAAACTTCTTCTCAGAGAGAAGCTACCCATTGGGGCACTCAAAATAACCTTGACAGTGATGAAATGGCATCGGATAAAGATTCAGATCTCAACAGTGTTGAGTGGAGGGCAATACAGGAGGGTGCAAATACAATAATCACAAAGTTACAAGCTTCAAAGTCTCAGGAACCATCATCGGAATCAGACTCTGTTCTATCATTCATATCTGGATCAAGTTTTACCCCAAAACCTGACAACAATGACAAGAAGGTAATTAAAGAAAACAAAAAAAATAATAAGCCACTTGACTTTGCCCTCCGTAAACCAGTTCCAAACCTGCCTGTAGTTTTCAGAGGCAGAACAGTGATTTACACTCCCAAGAAAGAGACAACACTTTCACAAAGGCCAACACCTAAAAAAGTGACGCCAAACACTAATGACTTAAAAAATCCTTCCCTAGCTCAGCACCGCTCTAGAAGTCTTCATAGACTGGGCCAGCTTAGTGACTCTACTCTACAGCTATCATTGCCCAAGAGAAGCTCCACTCCTCCTGCCAGGATTCCAAAGAGTTCTTCATCAGGATCATCTCAAAGTTCAACCCCCTCCAGGCAGCCACTGAAAAAAGCACCCAACTCTACCCAAGCAGTTAAAAGTCACAAAATGATGGCCAGCGATCCAAGTATTTCATCAGATGCAGACAAAAAAGAAATAATCTCTACATCTAATCAAAACCCAAGATCTGCTGACAGCAAAACACAGAAATCTCCAGTGCGAATACCATTCATGCAAAGTGCATCAAGGCAATCTCGAGCGGTTTCACCATTAGTGACAAACCAGCCAACTGTTATTAGCAGACAAAATAGTCAGCTATCAGGAAAAAGAATTGCAGCAGCCAATCGACTGGATTTAGTGCGAAATGAGTCTGCTCGTTCATACAGTGGTGAATCAGATCGCAATGGTTTCCTCAGACAACTGACTTTTATTAAAGAATCCAATATGCCAAGACAAGCTGTTCCCTGCTCACGCTCAGTTCCAACATCCAAACATGTGTCTCCTCGACGAGCACGTCCAGGGGTCCCAGCGGTCTTCCTTTGTTCCTCTCGTTGTCAAGAGCTGAAGCCGGCAGCACAAAGTCCAAGAGCAGTGCAGGGACACCAAGAGTCTAAAAACAATCATGCACAAGATATTGTTAAGCAGGACTTGACTTTTTCAAGGGCAAACTCCAGTGACAGAGTCCTCCCTGTAAAACGACCTGCCAGACGAACAAGTTCCGAAAGCCCTTGTAGGGTGCCTCAGAGAAATACAGCTGTGCCAAATAAAAAAGAGACAAGAGAAGATACATTTAAAAGGTATTCGTCCTCTCCCAGTATAAACATTTTAAGCCGTGTCACCAGTCGATCCTCACTACGCTCCTCATCTTCAGACTCAAGCGTTCGGGCTAAGAGTGACAAGGACACAAAACAGAAGCAAAACAGGGCTGGATCACGGAATAATAACAATAAAGCCACCTGGAGGAGAATCCGCGATGAAGATGTTCCACAGATATTGAAGAGTACTCTCCCACCTAATGCACTGCCACTCGTGCCTTCCCCTGAAGGGCACAAAGCAATGCCACCTCCACTGCCAGGAAAATTGCCAACCATAACACTAATATCACGCAAGACAAGCGATGCAACAGTTCAAACTGAGGACTTGTCGACTAATAAAACCAACTCAAGCACATCGCCTACAATTGATAAGACAACAACAGATTCAGAGGAGGTTGCCAAGATAACACTTCTCAGGAGAATCAATTTGGCACCAGGGAATAACATGCATGATGGAGATTCTGATGGGTCTCTCAAACACTACAACACAGCTTCCACCTCTGGTCTCCTAGTGGATAACAGTCATAGTGGAGGCATAGGTCAGTTCCGGCAGAGTGCTCCCAGCAAAGCTGCTAGAGTAACTCCATTTAACTACGTCCCCAGCCCCATGGTGTGTTGCTCTCAAGAGACACCAACAATACCTGAGAAGTCTGGTGAAAAACTGGAAGTCTAGAATCTCATTTCTGTTGGTGTAAAGTTGACGTCCTCATTCCTGATACTGTAAAAAAAAACTCAGGTGGTGTATAGAGCAACACCAATCTCTTTACCTCTTTTGCTTTTGACAAACGTTATATTCCATCAGCTTTCTATTTCTATCTAGTAATATAGATAAAATTAGCATGAACTGTAGTAACTCAGCACATGGAATAGAGATTAAGAATATTCCAAGGAACCTATCCATCACAAATCTATAGCCATGTTTTTGAACAGTTTGTACAGTTCCACACTTGGATTGTTGCTTGCTTTATTGGAACTCTATATCATCTTCGTTTTCGATCCACGATGGACAGCCAGATTGATCATTCATCAAGACTAATATGCAAATCACAAATGACTACAAACTTGTTCATTTAAAACATAGCGTGCCACCCAATTCCTGAAAAGACTGTTACAATGCATAAGAGAAACACACTTATACATACAAATGCACACATATATTCAGTGTGTACAGTATTTATTGTACATTGTTATTGCAGAGACACTGTTTCTGAAAGCCCTTAACCTTGGCCTGTGATATTACAGGTAAATATACTGTATGTGCTACATCAGT
Source organism: Parotocinclus maculicauda (assembly GCA_034780255.1). Classification (NCBI taxonomy): domain Eukaryota; kingdom Metazoa; phylum Chordata; class Actinopteri; order Siluriformes; family Loricariidae; genus Parotocinclus; species Parotocinclus maculicauda. Next base: position 8,346 of record JAUZSU010127484.1, on the reverse strand, counting down.
TTGTATGTCCTATGTACTAGCACATAGGGGTGTAACGATGCAGGGGGCTACAAAAATGCCACAACGTGCATGGTGTAAATATACAATGTCACATGTGTTCTGTGTACTATGCCATCGGATGCAGTTGCATTTTTATGAACAACAGAGGGCATCATGCTTTCATACACATTATTTCTGCTGTTGGAAACTTGGTAAAGATGAATTTGAGTAAAGACTCAGTGGGCTAGTTTGTTTGCTTTCAATATAAGATAGCATTTTTTACAATAGCAATTTTTGGCTCAGCTTTATTTATAACTTTTTCTAATTTATTTGAATCACAGCAGACTAAAGATTTACATTTTTTATACAAGAAAAGTACACATAATGGATTATTCATTATTCACAAATACAAAACGAATGTTTTAACTAGGTTACTACAAGCTACATTTTATTTGTATTTAAATGTAAACCTTTGTTTTTAGTATATTTCAATTGTGGGATTCTACAACTTATTTGTCATTGTTCATACTTCAAAAAAAATAATTTAAAAAAAACATTGTATTGTATATTGCATTGAATCGAATCAAATTATGAACAGAGTGTATCGTTACACCCCTACTAGAACAGCTAGGAATCGTGGTTGGAATTTGGAAATGCCATTGTAAATATTAGCAGACAAACACTTTCTAATGCTTTACAGTCAGCAAATACATTCCATGCTGAATGCATGCTAAATATCCACGCAGTGTGCAAACGTTCATGTATATTACTGACAGTGAACAGTTTTCCTTTGTGATTTAAATAACAAAACTGAGGAAAACAGGAGTAATATGATACATCTTTGTTCCTTTGTATTTAACATGTACTTGTTACATTGTTTGGCAACTATATGTAATACACTTAGGTGGATGTACAATATATCAGCTTCTTAAATGCTTTGATAATGTCAGCTTGTGTATGATCAGGTATGCTATATGTCAGTGCTTCCCAGTACTGGTCATGGTGTACTCTTTGCTGCTATGGATATGTTTATGCTTTTTCTGCCCAGCACCCTGACTTTCACTCAGGACAGGTCTGGAAATTGCTTGAAGTTGTTGAATCAGGTTTGTTAGTGCAGACAAAACAAGACTATATGCAGGGCAGGAGTACACCAGGGATGAGAACTGCTGCTTTAAGTATTTATGAATAGTAAAAATCGGATCATATGCTATGAAATATTGAAAGGAAACACTGTAACAACTGACAGATCAACTAACATGATGTTAAAACTTAAAGGTTATATAATGTCCTGAATAGGTAAAAATGGTCTGTTCAAACAGAAACATTCACGTTCTGTGCAAATATACATCTTGGTCCAGTACTGTAGTGGTGGCCCAGATGTGGTAAAGCAATTTGTATTCAAAGCTTGAGTATACAACATTATCCGAAAAAGGAATGTTGTAGCTCCTATAGGTTAGAATAAAAATCTGAGGCTACACTGGCCATTTTCGGATATTGTTGATATTGAATTAGTCTTAGTTAGCGATCACAAGAACTGTATGGGACATTTTGGGCCTGTTTACACCTGTTTGTTTCATGCATCTCAAAGCCAAGTGTGATGTCAGGCAATTAAATCTGTTTCCTTTGTAATTTGCAAATTGTCTTAAAACACATTACAGGTATGCACCGTTTAACAGCCACATTTATTTCTGTGAAAAAGATGTTTACCGAAATGGACACTGACCAAATATTACTGTAGTCACATAGTCTTTTTATGCTACTGTAATGTAAATATAAAGGGTACTTTTGACAAGAAAACGACTCAGAGAAAATGCCTCAGAGCTACCACTGAAAAGTGGAATGCTACCATCTACACAGCATCTAAAACCTTAACTGTTACACATATCACTCCATTCTAGGAAATACACAACCATTCGGTTCTCCAATTGTGGGTTAATTTATTCTTCTTTTACACTAATTGCATATCACAGTCATCAAATCTTCTATTGAACTGTTCAAATACATAATAATGTACAGATTAAGCACACGAACAAGCACACACTGTAGAACCATAATAAAAATGCAAATGATGGACTATAAACAAGAATAAATCACTGGCTGCACACAACCAAGAAGGAATGAGTCTACTTAAAGAAATACTCATTTCCAGAACAGACAATGCAATATCACCTTTTAAACACTTCAAACCTTTAAGTAGAGTGCAGACTTTTCCATTTCATCTCTCTTCTGTGATACCAGCTGTCCGTGTGCAACACAGAACCTAACATATTCAATATAATATGCAAAGTAACTATTAATGAATATAAATATTTATGGAAATAAATAAAATATGTAAACAAAACATGATAGTATTACATATATAAACTTTATGGCAGTTAAAATACACAAGTTTACAAAATGATGGCCACAATGTCCAGAGGTAAAAGACATCTTTTACCCTTTAAATTTGTTTTTAGACTTCAGTCGTAAAAGCAAGCAGTTGTTAAATCTTTAAACGGTGCTTACCTGTATTAAACTTTGTCTTGTCCCTATATAGTGGTCCTTTTGTTTAAAAGAAAGGGGCCTAATTGCAAACCTCATAGGAGGGGTAATGTTGCAATAGTCCGGGCATGATTTTGGTTTTTAAATGTTTAGATACTGAAATACAGCAAATACATTCTGCAGTGATTTAAACAATCACATCTAAATAAATGTTGGTGCATTTACACTGTTTTGTATGCAGCCTGTATCAGATGCATAAAACAACTTGGTGTGAATAGGAACATTGGTACTACAACAAAATCTTTGTGATTATCACTAGAGTTGTAAACAGTGCTGTGGTTGATGAAGATAAATAGACCATGTATTGTCATCAGTGTTACAGCTCAGTGAGTGCAAAAACAAGTTATAATTGCTGTTTCAAGTGTTGCATTTATAAGCATTCCATTTAAAACTCCAACAGAAACAATTAGCATTGTACGTGACTAAAATCAATGGAGGAAAATGTTCCAACCAGTGTGGCACCACCATTGTATATTAAAATGTTTTTTCTTTGTTAAAACAAAATCTCCAAAAGAATGTACTTGAGACCGATGGCTCAAGGGTTGATTTCCATAATAAATGCTCTTAACACATCCAGTGGAATTCTGATTTAAAGTACAGTTATTGTATTTACACTTTATAGATTGTTAAATAAATACATTAATCAGCCATAATGCTAAAATCACTGACAGGTGTGATTCTCTGGACAATGTTCTGGGTCCTGGCATTCATTTGGATGTTAAAAACATACCACATGCAAAAACATTATTGCAGATTAAAAATAAGTACAGCCTGATATTTACTGTTGGTTTTCCCTAATGGCAGTGGCATCTGTCAGCAGGATAACGTGCCCTGCCACACTGAAAAAAAATGTTCAGGAATGCTTTGTGGAACATGACGACTTATTTACTTAATTTACGTATGTATGTATGTACAGTATGTATGTATGTCAGCAGCAATGACTATATCCACGACAATAGCATAGTAACTACTGCTCTCATTAAAGACACTGGTACATTTTGGAAGAAACCAGTTTATATGATGCAAGTCTTTGAAATGTGGGAGGATCCACATGGACATGGGGAGAACATGGCATCTTCACACAGATGAAGTCTAGGGGTGGGATCAAACCAGGGATATCTGTGTGGCGATAACCACAGGACTTTAAATGTCAGCAGACTTTAAACTTCATCGTGTTTCTAGATATAGTCTTTCACAAAAGTGAGTACACCCCCTCACATTTTTGTAATTATTTTATTATATCTTTTAATGGGACAACACTAAAGATATGATACTTAGTCAGTCTACAACTTGTATAAGTGTCAATTTGCTGTGCATTTAAAATAACTCAACACACCGCCATTAATGTCTAAACTGCTGGCGAAAAAAGTGAGTACACTTGTAAGTAAAAATGGCTAATTTGTCCCAAAAGTGTCAACATTTTGTGTGGTCACCATTATTTTCCAGCACTGCCTTAGCTCTCTTGGGCATGGTGTTCAGTAGAGCTTCACAGGTTGCCACTGGAATCCTCTTCCACTCCTCCATGTTATGCTCTTCCTAACCTCTTGTGCAACAGTGCTGTCCCTTTATGTAACATTATGTATTTCACATTGCATTACATCACATGAAGGCTATGTTAAGCTTTATTACTATCAATTTTTTAAAACCATTTATTAGTGTTGTGTTCAAGACCACCTGAGGTGAGTCCTAGTTCAGACCACAACGTTACCAGTCAAATCTGACTCAGGACCAAAGCCAATTTGGGGGAATCAAGTCTAAAACAAGTCCATAACATCTACCACCCTATGCTAGGTGGTTAGGTTAAAAACAAGACTTAAGTAAAAACCAGAAAATGGTTTTAAAAAAAATAAATTTAAGGTTGAGTATTCTAATGACCATGAGTTAACTTTCATGACATGGAAATAAATATGCATTGCTTAAGATGCATAAGCTGTACACTGCTATAAATTAAGATAAATAAGAGTTGCAGTTTTTTTTACTGTTTGTGTTTTAAATGCAACCTTGGGGGGGGGAAGGATGACTCAAGACACAAGACTCTTTGCTAAAGACCTGCTCTACTGCTGCAAATGATGCTGGGATCAACACTAGTTGGAAGTGTGGGAATCTATTCTTGTTTTCAGACCGGCAACACTATATGGACAAAAGTATTGGCACTCAACTCTTACTGATTGAATTCAGGTGATGTATTCAGTTCCATTGCCACAAGTGTATAAAACCAAGCACCTATCCGTGCAACCATTCTAATAAGCTTAATGATTTGTATTTGCATGATACTCTAATAGGATGCCACTACTGCAACAAGTTTTGAAATGTATTCCCTTCTAGATATTCCATAATCAACTCTGAGTGTTATTATTGAAAAGTGAAATTTAGGAACGACAGCAACAAAGTGCCAGACCACATAAAGTTACAGAGTGGGGTAGCAGACTGCTGACATGCATAGTGCACAAGATTTTCCAATGTACTGCTGACTTAATAACTGAAGCATTCACACAAACTGTGCCGGTAGCTTCATGACACAGGTTTTTATGGTCAAGGATCTGTAGGCAAACCTTCACCAAACAAATGCTAAGGGTCAGAATGGAGTGGTGTAAAGCACACTTCCACTGGACTCTTGTGTAAAATAGAGCTAAGAATCAATGTTACCTGGCTGACATTGTGCCACCTGTAAAGTTTGCTAGAATGTCCACACGGTGCATTTAGCTAATTGACAAATAAGCTTTGAGCATAGTCAGCAAAGTCAGACAACTGATTAGTAAATATAATAGTTTAAAAATATTATCTGTGTTGGCTGGCTAATATTGATTCTAAATTCACTTTTTGCTCCCTTTCCACGTGCCAGAAGGATGTGGAAGTACTAGCCACCAATTCACTGTCTGTTATTGTAGAGTTTCCACAAAGTGCTTTTTCATTTCACCAGTCCCCAGTGTTTGAGATCAAGTCGAGAACGAGTAGAATTCAAGTGCATGTCACTGGGTGAGTAAGGATAAGCTCCTTCAAAATAATATTTGTTTACAACCGTCATCACAGGAAGTTATCTTCTGCACCTGGATAAAAGTAGCAAACAGCTGGATTGTCAGTTGTTGCCAGACAACTGCAAAACATGTAAACAACTGTAATGTCCAGTCAGCTTTATTTCTATAGTGCTTTTTACAAATTTTTATCTTAAAGCAGCTTTACATGATCTTAGATCACCTTCAAAATGACATGTTTAATTCCAAATTGAGAAAAAAAAATATATATATATTATATATATATATATATATAGGAATAGTTTCATTGTAATTGTGTAATTATACAGAAAATAAATAATTATTAACAGAGATAACATATTTTAAAATATAATAATTAAAATAAAATAACAGGCATATTAAACTTCTTAAAAAAATAATTCAGTTGGTATGAAGGGTATGACAAAACACAGAATATGTATAAGAATCATAAAAAGAAATTTGGATTTGGTATGGAAAAAGGACTGGGCAAAAATGGCCAGACTTCAACCCAATCAAAAACTGAGGAAATATTGAGAAGAGCAAGTAAACTACTAAAATATCAACCTACAAGCTGTGGCAAACAGTGGCAGAAAATTGACAGGAAATGCACTCAGGATTTAGAATCTGTGAGAGCAAAGGCACAACAAGTATTATAGAACAAAAGAAACAAATGTTTTGCTCATTTAGCTTAATGGTGTAATTTATTTCGATATATGGCTTTCTATTTGCATGTTAACAGGCAGCACAGTCACTAGAATTGCCAGATAATTACACAGTGCAGCAATCAAACAGAATAACACTTTGCAACAATTTTGTTAGTGCCCTTTACTCTGTCCTCTAATGGTCAGGACCTTCAGGGTGGTATATATAGCACAGTGAAGGGAAGTTAACAATCCTCAGAGCAATTAACATCTGATGATTATGTTAGGTTCATAATCAAGTAATCAAGATGTTGCCTTCACTTCGGCCACACTATGTTCTAAAGACTCTATCACAGCTGTGACAGTTTCTCTCCTCAGTATCAGATCAGTGCGACCCTCCTGTAGCTTCTCGTTTAACTCCAGGTAGCGTCTGCTCTGCATGTACCGTTCATCCACTTCACTGCTCTGTGATCTTGCCTTGAAATCTGCAAGAACAACATACATTAGTACCAGAAGAGTTTTCCACAGCTAAAGATGGGGATATTTTTGGTCTAAATGCAAGATTTTTCTGGAAACGTGTCCTATAGAGAATCTGTACTAGATTTAAACTACTGTGCAAATAACTAGTTGCTTTCCAGTACTAAAAAGTAGATCTTCAAAAGACCTAAATAACAAATTTACAAAGTAAGAATCTTACAACTATAATCAAGGATCAGTGCTTGTTTAGTCTCTCTTCAAAATCAGATGATGTCCAGCAACACTCTCTGCTCAGAACTCAGTTGCAACTAAAAAGTCATGGCTTAAAGGGAGAAACAAAGCTAACTGACACACCTTTGCGATACTGCATAAGGACCGGGGTTCAACAGGTGCACTGCATTGATAAGGGCAAAATCTGAGATCTTTTGCTCTAACAGAAGGCAGTTTGTCTGCCAAAGGGCTGGAGAGAACTACATAGATTCAATAGTGAAGCACGGTGAAGAGTCCCTAAACATTTGGGGTTGTATTTCTGGTGATTTGGTTAAAATCACTGCTGTAAATTATTTTATCCATCATACAGTTCCATCATGGAGGTGTCTGACTGGTCCCAAATCCATTCTTCTGCATGACCACAAAATAAAATGGCCATAGACTACAGAAGTACCTTAAAAGTACAAAAAAGAACAAGTAGTTCTACAGAAGACGATAAGGTGTACACAGAGCCCTGATCTCAACATCATTGTGTCAGTCTGAGATTACAAGAAGAGACTCAAGCAAGTTAGACCACTTCAAAGGCTTTGGAAAAAAACACTCCAACTGAGTACCTAGAGTACCCTGAGTACTTGTGAGAATTTTCAAAAGCTATTGATTTGGTTTGGTTTAGATTTCTTTTGTTTGTCAAGTTTATTTTGGCAAAAGAACCTTTTTGTGAGCGGTCTGCTGTTTACACTGATGCTATAAAAACAAATTCTGACAGACAGACACACAGACACAGACAGACACACAGACACACAGACACACTTTGGCTAATATTTTTCTATTTACGTTAATGACTTTAGTCACGTTACTTTGTTTATTCATATAACTTGATCACTTCTAACCTTCAGTGGAGTTCTGTAATAGTCTGAAGACTGGATCGTTGGAATCTGCCCGGTTTAAATCCTCGATCATTTTCTCTACTGATGGAGGATCAGGTCGAGTAGGAAGCACCATCCTCTTCTTACCTTTGGATCCCATGTTCATGTCTCCGTGCTGTAACTGTAACTGTAATTCTTACTGAATAATCACAGCCAAGCCACTTATTAAACGATGCGTTTTAGATACTCAACAGCCTTAACGGTAAGACTGCATCGTACTTTAAACATTTAAAAGACACAGATTCTGTAGAAGTTAATATCATGATGTTTACTATGCCGCGTCAGAACTACACTTCTTCTTCATATTCCCGTTACGTGTCGCGGTATGTGCGCAACTTCGCCCTCCATTGATGCGGAGAATCCCTGCAGTTCGTTTAAATCTCATATGTTCTTCATTGCAAAGGACTCAGTGTGCTGCAGCGCCTCTAGTGGAAATCTGTGCCATTTGTTGATTTGAAAGTAATGTACAAAAATGCTGAGATACAGCACAGGAGTTACTTATCCCATTAAAAACCATGATCCCCATTTGGGGATCGGGTGCTTTAACTTGCCTACTGATGGGATGGGATGTAGGCGGAC
>JAUZSU010127474.1:0-17236 GCA_034780255.1 Parotocinclus maculicauda | reverse complement strand
AGAGTGAAAAAGTCATATTCATATCTATATATATATATATATATATATATATATATATATAGATATATAGATATATAGATATATATAGATACACCCACTACAAGAATTATATGTATTTTTAAAAAAATGTTTATTTGTAATAATCAAAAAGTAATCAAATGTACCAATTTGAAATTAAACTATTTGCCTTTATTTCCTCAGGTACTATCTGAAGAACAACATGGAAACTGAGGCCCTCTGCTCAGATGAAGATGCCCAAGAACTCTTAAGGGAGAGCCAGATCAGTCTTCTTCAGCTCAGCACAGTGGAAGTTGCTGCCCAGCTGTCCATGCGTGACTTTGGAATTTTTCGGAACATTGAGTCCACTGAGTATGTGGACAATCTCTTCAAGCTGAACTGCAGTAATAACAGGGGTTACATAAAGCAGTTTGAGGAGCTTATCAATCAGGAAACATTTTGGGTGGCCACAGAGATCCTGCATGAGTCCAATGCACTAAAGCGCATGAAGACCATCAAGCACTTCATCAAGATTGCACTGCACTGCCGTGAGTGCAAGAACTTCAACTCCCTGTTTGCCATAATCAGGTGTGTGAAGGATAATTTTAACAAGTACATAATTATGTTAGGAGTAGAGCTTTATTTAGATATAGTTTTGCTGATAAAAGTTGATAAAAAGTTTAAATCATTGTTTAATTATCTGGTCAGCATTTAAAAAATGATCTAATGTTTGAACTTAAATTATGGGTTTTATGGTATAGTTTTGGAATAGCCTATACATGTGTTACTACAAATAAAATAAGAGTGTGAAAATGTTTAAATAAATTGCTTTAGTGTATAAGCGATATAAGCAACTGCATTTGAACCACACTGCAAACTAACGACAGACAGTACTGGGCTCTCAAGTAATTAATACCTGGTAATGTCCCAGTCTAATCTAGGCCATTCTTGGTATCACATTTTGAATATAAATCACTTAACTAGATGTGGGATAAAAATGTTAATCTTTCACCTATAGAGAACATTTAACGCATCATAAAGAGGAAGGTGCGACAAAAAAGGGCCAAGACGATTGAACAGTTAGAGGCCTGTATTAGGCATGAATGGGAGAGCATTCCTATTTCTAAACTTGAGAAACTGGTCTCCTCTGTCCCCATACATCTGTTGAGTGTTGTAAGAAGAAGGGGGGATGCCACACAGTGGTAAAAATGGCCTTGTCCCAACTTTTTTGGGATTTGTTGACGCCATGAAATTTGGAAACAACATATTTTTCTCTTAAAATGATACATTCTTTCAGTTTAAACTTTTGATCTGTGATTTGTGTTCTATTCTGAATAAAATATTGCATTCAGTTTTTATTCACAATTTGTTTGGTGTTCTAACGTTTTTTGGGATCCGGTTTTTACATTTGAGGAAATAAAAGGGAAGGGCGATCTTTTCATAAATTACTTTATCTGTTTGTTTAATCCTTGCTGACCAAGCATTTGCCGTTGAGCCAAATAAAATTACATTTCTTGATTTGGAAACTTTTTTTTTTGGCCTGGGAGTGTTTACTAGATTTATTTTGATCCAAATTCTGTGGACACATGGAATACGATTACTGTAAATAGTACCATAGTAATAAGAAGGATGAGTAATTCCAGCTATGGTTAAGCATGTTAACAGATTTTTTTAATAACTGTGCTTGTGTTTTTAATACGTTTCAAATTTGAAAGGCTCAGCAAAACATACTTTAAATGTATATAGTTAGAATTCCTGTCCTGCAGCAGTCTTAAACTGGGTTGTACGAGGATCTACTGTTGTGCTCCTTCTTAAATACTTGTCTGTACACTTAACTATTCTCAACCTTCTAAAGCTACATGCTGTTGACCATTTTAAATTTAATCACCCTTCCTGTCCTGAATTTTTGCCTTTTATTTTCTGTTCTCCATCACATCATATTCGTTCATGGCTCCACACGTGTCACTCACTTCAGGTGGTCTGGTGTCAGACAGTCAGATGTTTTTATGAACTCATAATGCCTTATTGATTTCCTGTGGAACTGACCAGACTCTGTAAAGTAGCTCTCGGCAATGAACTCAGCCCTGTAATGTCACCCTTGGCCGGGATGTCTAGCCTGCTTCTTAGTCTATTTTAGTTCTCTATTGGGCAGACATATGGAGATGCTTAAAGAGGTCCTTTTTGACAATCTTATTCCAGTACCATGATTATTAATATGACTGAATTGGGAAGGTTTTACTAGTTGTTGGACCTCAGCTATGGGACATTGCTTCCATCAAGCAATTAGTTTAATAACATCTGTGGTTTTAGTTAATCCAGAAAGAGATGAATAGGGATGAGGTCAAAGAACTGGAAAAGCTGGGTGTCAGAGAACTTCATGGCCTGACCTGTTGCCATAGACCATTGGGTCATGGGTCATAAAATGTGGATAAGAATCTTTTCTAAACTCACAGCTGTTGGATGTACAACAATCTCTAGACTGTCAAATGTTTAACATTTAACAGTTCTCAGTCTATTCCAAATTTTTAATCTTTAGATTGGTCAATATAGGAGCCACTTGGAAAGTTCTCCTGGAATTAACCAACCTATTTAGCAAAGTGGAAATTATTATTTCACGGATTGTGCTTTCATTGCTCTAGTAGCAAATTGCACTGTGATTTACACTAGTCCAGCTGCCTTTTGGCATTGCACATAATCCTTGGCTTGTGTCAGCTGCTTGGCCATGGACGGTGCTTCTAGTAAATTACATTTGCAGAATTTAGCAGACACCCTTATCAAAAGGGACTTACTAATTAGGACTTTGGTGTTGTCCCAGCATTCAAATGGCACCTCTGTCAAGCTACCACTGTTGGGTTCTTCTTCAAGGCCTTTAACCTACAATTGTTTGGAATTTATGATTACATCAGTTATAGGTTTCCCTGAATAGAGTGTCCGCCGAATGAAACATTTCTGTATATACAGTACATACAGTATATATTTAACAACTACTTTACGTTCGGTGAATCAGATTTTTAATTAAAAAGGTTGTTGACCATACATTGCCGTAATCATTTACTCTTATTATACACATGTAACATAACTATAAAACATAAAAAAGAGCATTGTATGCAAACAGTATTGTGGCAGAAAAGCACAAAAATAATGATTCCATCTGCATAGCATCTTAAGCCTAAACTGTTAAACGTCACATACAGTGAGTGCACCCCTCAAATTAAAAAAAAAAATTAAAAATGTACTAAAACGGTGAAAAAGACACTTTAATACAATGTAAAGTAGTCTAAAGCTTGTATAACAGTGTAAATTTGCTGTGGCCTTTAAAATAACTCAACAAGCAACCATTAAGGTCTAAACCGTTGGCAACAAAAGTGCGTAAATCCCCGAAACTGTGCTCAATTAGCAATTTTTCCTCCCTGGTATCATGCAACTCATTAGTGTTACAAGGTATCGAGTGTGAATAGGAAGCAGGTGTGTTAAATTTGGTGTTAACGCTCTCATACTGGTCACTGGAAGTTCAACATGGCACCTCATGGCATATAACTCTCTGAGGAGCTGAAAAAAGTGAGATGCAGCACAGTGGCCCAGACCATACAGTGGTTTAACAGGACAGGTTTTACTAAGAACAGGCCTCGACATGGTTGGCCAAAGAGTTTGAGTGCAAGTGCTCAGCATCATATCCAGAGGTTGGTTTGTGGAAATAGACGTAAGAGTGCTGACAGTATCGCTGCAGAGGTTAAAGGGGTGGGGGGGTCAGCCTGTCAGTACTCAATCCGTACTCCGCACACTGTTTCATATTGGTCTGCATGGCACCAAGGAAGCCTCTTCTAAAGACAATGCTCAAGAAAGGCCACAGACAGTTTGCTGAAGACAATCAGACTAAGGACATGAATTATGAAGAAATGAAGATGAAGAAACTAATTTTCAGAATAGGCAATGTAATATTACCCTTAAAACACTTTAAACATTTAAGTAAATTCAGCACGGTGCTACTTGTAGGAATTCACAGCAGCAAAATAACAACCCTGCACACTTCAAGGTATATGTAGGTGAAGCCGGCATTGCAGTTGTAGTGTTAAGCAAGGTACAAACTTTTCCATTTTACGTATCTGCTTGGCAGGAAATTCAGACACCTAAAATATCCATGTGGAACACAGCCTGTAACGTAATGTTATTCTTAATAATGTATGTAGTTACTTCAAAATAAGTCAATATTCATGAAAATAAATTAAATAAAACAAATGTTAAACAAAATATCATAGTAAGACATAAATAATAATAATATCATGGAAATTACAATACAAATGGTTAACCTTTTTTTAATTTGACCATGTTTAGAGTTAAGAACATTTTTATTTCTTTTCATAAATTCTTATAATTGTTATAACCTCGGTCATTAAAGTGTACAGATGTTGCCCGGATGGTCGGTAAACAGGCAAACCATAATAAAGTTGATGAGTTGAAACTGAAAGGTTGCTCAAGGTCTTATGAAATGTTGCAGAAGTAAGGTTTGAAATTAACCACGAGTCACTGCTTGGCTTCCATATGCTTCTGTATAGTTTGATATACCTGTTTTTAGTACCTTAGTGTCTGTTTAGTCCCTTACTGTTGTTGTAAAAGGTCTCTACCTGGTATCTGTTGTCCATTACTTGCACTGGTCATCTGCAATGTGCCATGCAGCCTGATTAAGCCTAATTTATTATTTTCCAATTAAATTTCTAAAAGCTGATTATAATTGTACCACAATATACAAAATTATTTTTTCCTCTTATTTAGTCTAAATAATTGATGAGTTTACAAGTTTATTGCATATTCTTTCCTGAGCTGTTCAGTGTCTCTTTGAAAATGTTCAGCGGTTTTAAAAATGTATTGTGTGCTGAGTAGTTTTTGTGTTAGGTTTTTGATCATAAGTGGTATTTGGAGTACATCGCTGAAAGCCTAAATTGCAAGAAACTAAGAAACACAACATAGAGGTTTTGTAAACTGAATGGCATCCGTGGCAAGGAAAGCGCTTTGTGATTGTGCTGAAGCTACAACCCCACAATCAGAGGTGCACATAGTACCAAATATACAATGCAGTAACAACTACTGAATGTCCAGAAAGCCCACAGGTCAAATAGGCCAACCCACATCAACAGGAACCCTGATTCTTAATGGATCTTCAGGATGGGTTAAGCTTCAGTTGAAGTTATGCATTTGGTTATGACTGAAGGACAGATCATCTGGGCCACCGTTCTCCAGCACTGCAATCTTTACATTTGTCATTTAGCAGACACCCTTATCCTGAGAGACTTACAATTGATATAGTCTAATAACCTGAGCTTGGTTAAGGGCTTCAAACCACGGGATTTAAACCGTTGACCTCATGGTCCATAGTCTGGTAGCTTAACAACTAGGCCACTAGAGTCCCCAACAACCACTGTACAAAATATAGGCAATGTAGAGCTACTAGTGACAATAATAATAATGTTAACATTATCAACAAGTGTGTGAGAAAATTGTTTAACTTTGCCCTGCGATGGATTAAGTGAAATATATGCATTAAATATGCATTTTTATTATTTCATTTTTGGCATACCTTATTACCTTAATGGGTCAAATTCTGAGAAATGTCCCCATAAATACAGTACTTAGATGAGTATTATATAATGTATGTATTATATAACTGAACTTGCATGTTTTGTGTTATTTTACTATGCCTCTTTAGGGAGTAAGATGATGGGTATGCTTGCTGGACGAACTTCACAGCCAGCTAGGGGGGCCTGCAATGGAATGAAATTACTCTTCTACTTTTATCCATGTACAAAATGTTTTAGGGTGTTTTAGGGAGAAATTTGGGCAGATGGGGGGGTGCTTTTGATCTTGTAGATTTAGTGAGGAAAAAAAAAACAAAAAACAAAACAAGTAACCTGCAGGTAACCTGAGCTTTACAGATCCCATGCCAAAGTGAAGGAGTTTAAATCCAGGTTCTGGCAAAGCAAATCATTTTGAAATAGCTGGTTAGTTGTTAATTAATTTTGCTGACGGCTTTTAAGGAGTGTTAGAAAGTATCTGCTAAGTTCACACACAGATCTTGAACTTCAGCATAGATGGGGATCCTTTTGCTCAACTTATAGAATAAAGCCTCTGTCTATATCATTAATACTTTTTGGATGTCATGTAAGGCTTATGGCTGTCTTTGTAAGTTCAAACAGTGGATCAGGATGAAACTCCTCAGAAGCTGGTAAAGCTCAATCCTGACGCTGTCCTTAAGCAAGTGTTGTAAAGCTCAATACTAGGGTAGCTTATCTATATTGTTTTTTACTTTGTCAATTAAAAACAACCAAAAAGTTTCTGGATGTCTTCTTAGACCTATGTACACTTTTAATGGTTACACTATTTACACTATTTAATGGTTAATGTCAATGCTTTTAAACAGAGAAAGACATGTACTGTTTACATGTACATGTTACTGTTTTATGTAGCACCTTGGTCCTGGAGGAACGTTGTTTCGTTTCACTGTATACTGTACACCACTGTATATGGTTGAAATGACAATAAAACCACTTGAACTTGAACCTGCAACACATACATGTGGTCACAGTGTCAGAGTGAGAGTATGAGTGTTTTGGTGCACTACATTAAGATAATATAACTGGAAATATGTAAAGGGATTTCCTTATACATATAATCATTATTTATTTCTCAAAAACAAGGCAAATTTATATAACAGGGTTATACTGTTATATATTGTAGCATTTAGTGCTAAAAGATGCATCTGTGAGACACAGATTGCCAAATGGATTGCCAAACAGAAAACCCACAAGACCCACATATTAATTATAATTTTCTTTATGCAGATCTCTTGGTTAAAGCACTTTGTCTAAGCATCCAGAATGCTTTGGTTCGTTGCTACCTTGACAGTAAATGATTAGTGGTTTGATTTTAGTATTATTTGTATTATGGAAATAAAACCCAAAGGAAAATACCTGTAACTATAATAAATATGTAGTAGTATGTATGCCATATACCGTGGCACACTTTCCAGAGCTTTTTAGCAATGCTTATGGAAGAAATGTGTCACCACACACATTGCAAATGATAACCCTGCTATGCTTGTCCATCATAAAAAGTGTATACAATGAGCATACGAGACTCAGAACAGGGCCTGGAAGCAAAGAAAGAATAAAGTCTGGTCTGATTAGTCCTGTTTTTTTGTTGTTGTTTTTTGTGTGTATACATGTAAGTGGGTTTTCATATAGTATCCCTTTATACAAAAGTATCCCATTATTCTGTAAGCAGTATATATGTACAGTGGAGAAAATAATTAATACACTGCCAATTTTGCAAGTTTTCCCACCTACAAAGAATGTTAAGGTGTTTAATTTTTATGGTAGGTACATTTCAACTGAGAGAGACAGAATGACTCTGTATGATTTAAAAAAAAAAATTTTTGCATTAAATTAGTAATTGATAACCTACCAACCAGCAAAAGTGTTGGCTTTCAAAGACCTGTTAGTTTTTCTTTAAAAAATCTTTCTATTCTGTACTCATTACCTGTATTAATTGCACCTGTTTAAACTCGTTACTTGTATAAAATACACCTGTCCACACACACAAACAATTACACTCCTACCTCTCCACCATGCCCAAGACCAAAAACTGTCTTAGGACAACAGGGACTAAATTGTAGACCTGCACAAGACTGGGATACAGGACAAAAGTCAAGCAGCTTGGTGAGAAGGCAACAACTGATATACCTAAATTCTGCCCTCCGTTCCAAATATGCGTTTTTTTCAGAGACTTGAACAGTGTTCTCTCAATGGACAGGAGCGCTAGGCTGTTTAGACAACCTTGGCTCATTGTTTCACAGATGTAATACTTTTTTTTAAACAGAATTGTAACTTTCTACTCCTATTGTTGATGCTAAAAAATAAGACTTTGTACAGCTGAGGCATTGCACTGTACAAGAACGAAGGAACAAATGAAACAATATTAAACTCAAACACAGAAATTTTAAAAGTATGTTGAACTGAAACAAGAAAATACTATGAGTGCTTTATTTACAGTGTAAGTAATGAACAATGAAAATGGTAATTTTGGCAAGCAAATACCAAGAAATGGGTTTCAGTTTGTCTTTCGACTTCACTTGCAACATCCGCGATGAGAATGAGCTCCCAGTGATGAAGTGATGGTGTATATCTCAAACTAGCCTCGATCATCATGCGGAAGCTCAGCGTTTAGGCCGGTCGAGGCCAGCCCACAGCTCCATTCACTCCGGAGACACTGAGCGTCTGGACAGAATCGTGACATTTATACAATGACAGCTGAGTTTCAAGTCAATTAAAAAAATAACTGTTCCATGCAGTCTCATTGAATTAAATGGTCACTTAGCTTCTACAGGCAAATGCATTGACCATATATGAAAACGATTTCTTTGACGTCTGTGGCATTGAAGCTATGGGAATGTATGAAAAGTTAGTCGGTCGGTTTGTGAGAAGTAGCGGATTCTAAGCAAACTCGTCTTCAAAATTACTGTGTTTGTAGCACATTTGTAGTCAATGAAATGGTGACACAACTGTACATATGTGAACATTTAATGTTTAACATTTAAGGAGAAGCTGAGCTGTCCTTGCAGTTTTATATAAATAATTGCTACAGGGTGAATCAATAGTCTCAAGAAATGCTGTGTCTTTTCATGTACATTAATGCAAGGCCCCACCGTGCACAACAACATGCTTCAGGGGGCAGTAATCGAACGCATGGACTGGCCTTCATGTTATCCAGACCTGAATCCCATTGAACATGCTTGGGATGTACTGCGAAGACAACTTTCAAACCATCGAATGCCTCCCATAACACTTTTTGAGCTGGAAGTTACCCTAGCACTAGTGGGAGAGGATTCCACAAGAACTGCTGGACATTGCTTCATTGCTGGCAATGATTCAAGTTTATTTTGTCCCCATGCACAGCAAGAATCATGATAAGAATGACACAAAATCTTCAAGGATTTTTTGTTGGAGAGTTACAGAAATAAGTAGCATCTTGGGGTCACAAGGTCTCCAAACATACCATCAGATGTCACTTCCATGCCAAAATACTTTGTGGAAGGCTTGACAGGAAAAATACTTCCCTGCTGTCATACACCAAATACAAGCAGCCTGAATTCACATAATGCTACTGGTACTGTGTTCTGTGGTCAACCTATTAGCAACGTACAATCACAGTGTATCTGGAGTAAAACAGTACTACACTGTAAAGAACTGCATGCCCACTGTTGGAAAGTTTGTAAAGACTGCTTTTGGAAATCTTGGAATCTTTTTAGATGATATGGCATCATAGAATCCATAAAAAAATTACAGTTTTGCCCATCTAATGTATACTGAGTGCCAATCATTGTGATGGGATCTGTCTGACTATTGAGAATAAAGCAGCTAAGTGTGCACTCTCAAAAGTAACTGAAAAAAGAAACATAATAGCACTGCAATTTAGCGTACTGTACAAGGTAATTGTACTGGTCTTATTTTTGCCCTGATGACATTTTGTCTAATTCAGGGAGCTCAAGACTTCAGATGTGGTGCATTGCCATTTCTCACCGATATCCTGAGTTTTTTTTTTTGTCCCTTTGACTTTTCCCTCTGTACTTTCATTCATACGGCATCATTATCTTGTGTAGAGACTTCTCTGAATCAAGAACACATGATTGTAAAAGTGCATTAAGTGTGTGTAGGACAGCAGAGGAGACACCGCCATTTTCAGGCAGCTTGTCCTTCTGGTCGGCCTGTGAGTTGTGATTAATACAGAGCTCACACAGAGCAAAACAATTATAAACTAATGAAGTCACTTTAGTTGGATGTGTGGAATGGGAACATATAATGTGGCATCCACATATATAATGCGGATAAGGGCGTCTGCTAAATGGCATAAATGTAAATATAAATGCAAGTGTTTGAGGTGTAGTAATGAAAGCAGATGGGAAGCCTGTGTTTTTGAAGAGCATATTTGCGGCAGTTGAGAGAGGGATCTCAATCTTCATGTGAGATAAGATGACGATAGAGTTTCACAATACTCTGTGCTCATGTTCTCTCATTTCTCATGATACTTTGAACAAGGACACACAGCTCTCTGGGTTTGTGTAGCAACATGCCAACACATTTGTGTTCATTCATCTGTCTGTACTCATCATCCAACTGTGTATCAGTCATTCAGCTTCAGGGGCAATATAAAGGCGTATATTCTCCATGCTGCTCATGCCCAAACTTTTTCTACACTGGTTGGTGCTAATGTAAATACCATTGCTTGCCAGTCAAAAATAAACAGCCTCCTTTTATTCCCTGCTTAGACATACAATTATGGGCTCTATTTAAATGGTTTATCCACACAGAATTGCTCATCTACAGGGTCAAAAAGTCAGAAGTCACAGGACACAGACAATTTTGGTCTACTTTGATATGCTACGATCACCTTTTTACTGAGGAAAAACTTGCCCTTGATCCTATATGGTGGCTTTTAAGATGGGGCCACATTCTGGCTGTAGCCCCAACCCCTCCCCTCCCCCTCCCAAATATGTAATCTTTTGACTAATCCTGTAGATACATGTCTGTCTGTAGTGGTGTATCGATGTAGTGCTGACCATATTTGGGCACTTCAGTCAGCAACAGTAGATAGAATTATTAACTTTTATGATGCTTCTTTCTTTAATGCAGATTTGTTGATATGGTATCTTGTTTGACATCTTTTTATTAGGGAATTGTCATTACATCTGCAACAAAATGAAGGAAAGACAAATGGGCATTCTGGTGCCATTCTTATAAAAAATGTTATTTCTGGAGTTTATTTATTTGCTTTTATCCCTTTACATTTTGACTGACATTTAGAATACACATTCACTAAGTTGAGACTGTGCTGGCGAAGCTTATAGGTACTGGACCGTGGCCCTGAAGGTCCGAGGTTCAGATCCCACCTCTGACAAGCTGTCTTAAGATTGTCACTTGTAAATCTTCTAAATGATTAACGTATGTGTTTTCCTGCACTTTTGAATATTTTTACTCTTATTGATTACCATTGTTGGCTGTTTTTCCTTTGTTGTCAAACTTCTTTACTGTTTCACCACTTGCTCTCAAATGTTTGAGTGTGAACTGGTTGTAAGTTGTTTTTCACCCTTGCAACTTATTCTTCTTTGCCGTTTTTGAGTGGTCTCCTCAATTGCTAATTGAGAAGGAGGCTCACAAGCTGAGCGAGGGCTGGCTTGGTAATGAGCATGCAGCTTTGTAGCTTTTGAGCACCGCTTAACCTCGCTACCTTTTGTCGAGCTCTGCTGAACATTTCTACCCAAAAAAAGCTATAACAAGCCACCTGACAGAATGGACTGACCTAATTAACTTGAACGTTTGGCATTTATGTAAGTTTGTTTGTAGAAGTGTATCCTGGTATGAGCAAAATAGCTTTCTAAGGACCTCAGAATAACAGTTGGTGGAACTTTCAATGGAAAAATACAGTCCACAGTCAATTAGCTGTGTAATAGTCTCTGAGGTCACACACTATCCTGGGTTAACTTCTAAGCAATTAAAGGCCTTGATCATATTGCCTAATGTTAATGCTCCAGAGTATGTAATAAACAGAACACTGAACTACAATTGTGTGCATGGTAAGGTTTGAAGGAGTCAGCAAAATCATACTTGGCTACTTGCAAATAAATGGCTACTAGCATTTTCTGACCTGATGAGAGGAAAATAGAGCTTTTTGGGTTTTAGTGAGAAGCATTTAATCTGAAGAAAGAAAAAAAAAAACTGCATTCCAGCATAAGAATCTTTAAATCAAGTTGTAATGTTTTTTTTCTGTCTACTGTTTCCTCTCTTTTACCATTTATGAAAGAATTCATTCTGATTTATACCTGCAGATTCTAAATGAAAATGTCATGATATGTAAATATCTGAAACTGAAAGTCCTTTAAGCTGATGTGCAGGACTGAACAACAGTAATTGAAACGTTCAATTGAGATAATTGCTGCACATGGGATTAGAATAGACACCGAAATCAGAGACCCAAATACTTTCACCACTCACAGATATGTGACATTGTAACATGGCATTTTTTAGGTCTTGTTTGTTATATAAATATAAACCTAAAGAGTTATTCTGTCATGTTTACTATCATGACAGTATAAGAGATTACATTACCTTCACATGCCTACTGTTTGCTGTTTGTGTGGCAATAGTTCTGATTCATGTGAGTTTCCACCAAGCCTTCCTGTAACTTTCCCTTGGCTCTGGAGCCAAGAATAAATTGCATTATGCCAGTTCTGGTGTGCTATAGGCTAATCTATCCTAAGATCGCTATTGTGTTTGATCTTCCTAGGTTTGTGCACAGATTTTTGCTGTTTTGCTGTTGTTTAAAATTCAGCAGGAGAGTACAGACCAAGCTGGTCCCAGACAATTCCACTTAACAATAATACTTTCTAGCAACATGTGTAGCTGAAATGGCACGATGATTAGGAGGAGTGTCCTGGTACTTTTGGAAAATGATTAGGGCTTGAGGAGCAATTTGACATATCCAGCCCCATGTAGTGACTGATGGTAGCGTCGGGTCTTGTATTCAGTTTTGCTTGTATCGTTGTCAGAGTGAATCTGTGCTACCTCCTGGCTGAAATTGTGATTGATGGGAGACAAAAATAGGATTGAAGGAGTAGTAATGGCACCAGGAACCAAAGACCGAGTGACAGAAAGACAGTCGGGTATGATTGCTGGCTTTGGAGGACTCTCATGATCCGAGTGACAACCCTTACTCTCTGAGCTTTATCTTTCTGACATTGACCACAAAAAGATTCTGCCAGTCCACACTGGCTATTCGGTTGGTTTTCTATAACTTTAAATGTTGAGTGCCACTTTGCTAACTGAAAGAATCACAAATTGCTATAATTTACCCATTAGCAAACTCATGTTTTCACTTTTTGTACGAACTCCTCTGTTTTATCTTAAAAATAATTTATTTATATTTCCATAATCTGTCCAATGCATTGCTAGCTTATGTACTATTATGTGTGTAAAGTTTTTATACTATCATACCCAAACAAAATAGCAACTTGTGTTATGTAAGGATTCTGAATAGCTTCGAGGAATTTAGTGGTACTTGCATCTTTTCTTGATTCAGTGCCTGTGAGAACTGTAAAATCAGTCTGAATGATTTGAAGATCCATTTGTGGGGGACCATGCATTAAGTTTATGATGGAGATTAATAATTAAGATACTGCTGCTGTACATTTATTTGATGGGAGACAAATTACAGAATTTTGATGCTAAATGGTGTGCTTTAAAGTTAAAGATACTCCACAGTTCTAAAGGTAGATACATAGAATTTAAATTATACTAATACGACAAAATATTAATAATGTAATTGTTTAGAAAAATTATCCAATATTACATATTTGGGAATGGCAAGAGTATGTGAACCTTGAGAATTAGTAAACCAGTGTTTTTAATATATGGCATTATATGGCATTATATGGCATAAGGTCACTTATCAAGCTAGGTTAACTTGTCAATTTTAACGTTCTGGAGTACTTCATGAAGAAGACACTGAACATCAATTGTGTGCATGGTAGGTTTCAAAGAGAAAGCAAACTTGAACAATACAGAAGACTACTTGCAAAAAATGTTTTTTGCCCAGATGAGACCACAGTATTTTTTTTTTTGTTTGTTTCATTGAGAAACATTAAATCTGGAGGGGAAAAAAAACAACCCAACATGCTCCACATGGGTTTATAGTAGATACTGAAATCAAAGACCCAAATACTTTTGCCACTCACAGATATGTAACAATGGATCGCTTCCCTCAAAAAGTATTAGGTAATTTTATTCACTTTATCCAATTTTAGAATGAAAATTGTTGTTGTTGATGTTTTAGGTCTTGTTTATGTAGAAATACAGAAAATTCACAAATCTTTAAGCATTGCTGTATAGATGGCAGGCACTACCATAATTAGGATCCATAGCCATCAGTGCAACTGACAGCATACATACTGAAAAATATTAGTGGATCCAAAACTCTGTGGTACATCAAACTCCATTTGTTCTGTGCTCCACAAAGGGTACTTTTACATAGTATATTTATGTATTGCTTTCTTTTCCACAGATTTTGTGCACTGCAGCTCAGGGCAAACCAGAGGAAGCGCCATGCTCACCTGGCTTTCAGGTGAAGGAGTACCATGTGGAATATAATGGAGCATTCCTAAAAGATCAGCCTCTTCTGCAAGGTATGGCAAGTACTTAAATTAATCTATTAAATATGGTCAGTCATGAAATTTTATTTCTCTATTGCCTTGTTGAGTTGACTTGTCATGGGCCGATGTTGCAGTCTCTTATTGCTATTCACATTTTCAATCCTTTTGTTATGGAAAAAGAAAAAAAAACATCTCAAAATAAAAGCTGTGACGTTTGAACAAAGACAAATTATTCTGGTGCTCATAAATGATTCCCTTTGATTCGTCTGATGTTTACTAAACCTAACATGAAGTCTCTCATGCTGCATCTGCTGAGGGAAAACTCTTTGAAAGTCTAGGATTGAAATATGTTTGTTTGGCACCTTCTCCTTGCTTTCTGCAATAACTTTTCTCACATACTGTATTAATGTGTAATTAGGCTTCACAGACAAATGTTAGTCAAATCTACCAGTATGAGTGATTCAGTGTTAATTTGTGGATCTGGATGAGTGTATATATTGTGCATATACTGACATACGAAAGTGAGCTGTGGGACAGACTTTGCGGTATAGAGATGTGAATCTGGAACACTTTTACTTATCTTAAATCTGGAACAATTTTACTAATTTTAAATCCGGAACACTTTTAGTAATCTTAAGTACAGTAATATGATGTTTAATGATCACATTACATTCTGTGAACCAGGCCATTTGACTGGACATTATCATAGTCACAAAAGCTTTTTACGCTACTGTAATGTAAATATAAGGGCTATTTTCACAAGAAAACTGCAACAAATGATACGTAATTGTATTTTACCATATTCTGCTGAAAACACCATCTCTCATCTACAAGTACACAGCATACGAAGGCTAAACTGTTATAAGAATATAAACATAAATAAACAAACCTCACTGGCTGCACTCAAGCTAAAGGGAATGAGAAACACTTATTTCCAGAACAGGCAATGTGAGATCACCTTTTAAACACTTAAAACCTTTCAGTAGGTAAATCCTGTGCTACTAGTTGGAAGTCATAGTGGTCAAATGACCAGCTCCTGGCACTTCCATTTCACGTCTTGCATTCCATTTCTTTTGTCCTGAATGTATCCATGGACAACACAGACCATATAACGGGTCCCATTTATACAAGCAGTTAATGCAATCAATGCAATCAATATTTATAAATCAATATTTATGACAACAAATAAGATAAATAAATATTTAAGCAAATTAAGACATAATATTTGTGATAGTAAAAATGCGCACAAATGAACTTTTTGATTTTAAAAAATCATAATTACATCATAATTAACAAGCAAAGCAAAATCATATTCCACTCTAAGAAAAGGCATTTCATAAGTTTCTTAAAAAACTTACTTGCCAGTTGCGCCAAGTGTTGCCATCACTTGTTAGCATTGTCCAAAATAACTAAACATACTACATTAACAGAATTTATTTTCTCTTAGTCTTATTAGCTTATCTGTTCAGTGACTAGACATAGATTTAGCTTTCCAATGGCTTGTACTACAAGTAGAGAAAATCCCTGGCTCACACTTAGGCTGAGAAGTAGCAAATGAATTTTTGACAGTGCTCAAGGCTTCAGTGCTTTCTAAAGGGTCTGCCTACATTGCCATGTTAAAAAAGAAATAATAGAGAATTCTGAGAAGTTTGTGTAATTAGTGCTATTAGTATTATTCTTTGTGTGGGTTGCACTGCTGGTCAATGGATCATTCCCTGGAAATGCAACTGGAAAGTGACCCCTGCTGGCCCTTTGGTGGACTGACATCCAGTCATGAGCACAATTACACCTGCTCTGTGAGTTTTTTTAAGTTTTTGCAGGGTAGTCATAAGAGCCCTGCAACCTTGCTAAAGCTAGGATAAAACAACATAAGATAATTAATTATAAAACATATGCACCAGTTAGAACATGCCTTCTACAGCTGCGCTGTATATGCAACTGTCTTTCTTGAGCATACACGGTCAGCAATATTGTTCTCTTCAGAGTCATGCCAGTTAAGCTACTTTAAATTCAGAGAGAGTGATGACACACACACATATACACAGTAGAACATTAGCTATGTATTTACATAATAAATGTTGGCTTATAGCCCTCTGATGGTTCACAAGAAAGAGGGGCATATCCCCAGAACTGAGAGGTTTCAGTCATGCTACTGTTTATATGTAATTTTGAGTCATTCCTGATTTGGACAAGCTTCACTGGCTGCGAATGGAGTGTGGAAAGACGTGATTTGCACAGTAGAACAAATCTATGTGTTTATTGAACAGTGCTCGGTTTGTGCGCCCTACAATGATACATAGCTGTTCATATGATAAGCACATTGTAAACAGCTGTCAGTCAGCAAATTGTGCACAACTGCATAAAATAGGCACCCTCTTTCAATTGCTTGAAAATACTTCCAATGTATACATTTTAATTAACAAGATATATTATTATGCAGAACTATGTATGAGGTAATGCAATGTAGCTCCTCCGGAGGGACATATGGATAATACTACGACTAACTGTAAACAGAACCGATCAAATATGAAATATTGCTTATACCATATATAAAAATAATAATGATAAAATAAAACATCCAGCTGGTGTATATATTAGTGTTCACACTGAGAATACAGGAACACCAGATCATTGCTCAAGGGGTACCTTTATTAATTGCGACAATGCGTTGAAATACAGCACTTAAAAGAGCTGCGAACAGTGTAATTCTTCAGATGTATTTAATGCTAAACCGAAGGGGAAGTTTGCAAAATGAATCAGTGTTCTCCTAGATGCTATTCAAACTGAACACTCATTAATAATGCACAAAGCCATCACTAATCACAGTGATGAAAATGCTGAGCCTGCAGAAGAGACATTGCAGTAAAGGCTTCTAAAATATATTAAATGACATCAATGAAGCTTTCTACCGTTCCAAATCTCGCAAAGCACACCCATCTGGTCCACAGAACAGATTGCTGCTGAGGTATTGTGTGTGTTTGTGTGTGTTTGTGTGTGTGTGTGTATATGTGTGTATATATATATATATATATACATACATGTAAGCTC
>JAUZSU010127464.1:0-17238 GCA_034780255.1 Parotocinclus maculicauda | reverse complement strand
CAAATATATGAAACATGGCAGCTGATGTCCCATCCCCAGAAGAATCAAAAAGGCTTAGATTAAGAATTATCCCATGTAATGCAAGTGAGCAGGTGATGTGAGAATCCACCAGCCTGCTCCCACTTCCCTCTGCCTCATTAAAATTCTCCATTTTGACACCCAGTGATGCAGATGTCAATTGCTTCATGCTGGGCTAGTGGGGAAGGGGGGCAGACTTGATTTCTGGTAATCTAACCAGGGAGTTGCTGACAGTAGTAACCACATGTTACTGTGAATGCTGATTCTCTGTCATAGCTTGCAGACTAAAATGAGAGCTACTGTCTTGCAGATCAGTCCTGCTGAGACACCTTGGTCCAAAACGTTTTCTACTTGGTGACATATTCTACAAAATATATCTGCTGAACTTGCTGACCTCTCCAAACATCAGTGCATCAGGAAGAGGCTAAAAGCTCTAACTGCAGTTTATTGTGGAATGAACAATGGAAGCAAGGCCCATATTCATTAAGGGTTTTGGGAAAATAAATTGCTCATATCTCAAAATTATCACTAAAAATTATAAGTGCTATAATTTAGATTCTGTTTTATATGTGGGACTAAAATGAATAATCAAAAAACACTACTTTATAAAAATGCCCAAACTGTCAAACTACAGGAGAGGCTTGAGAGTTGTCATGGTGACTGAAGAATAGGCTAAGACAGTGCAGGTTCTTTAAAATCACCCATATTAATAAATATGGGTAAATAAATAAATAAAAGAGTCTCCTGCATGTAATAGAGGTCGTATAGACTAGTTGACTAGGACACCCACTAGTCACAACAGGATGCTGTCAAAAGGAGAAAAAAACAGTACCAAGGTCGAAGGAAGTTGCAGTGGCTCTTCTTAAAAACACTGATGAGTCCAGATTGATTTGTAAAACAGCAGGTAAGGAAACCCAGGTGTACATGTGTTACTGTCGCTTGACCCAGGAACAATTGATGAAATGAAAAAGCACAATGGAGAAGACTCTAGTATTTTGGAAGGCAAATCTGAAAATTTAGAGAGTATTTTGCCCAGTGCTGTAAGGTCCTGTGTGCGTGTGTTTTCGAGAAACCTCAATTTTGACCTAGGTGTTATTCACATACCTAAACCAATGGCTAGGTGTTGTTCCTCTGACAGAACTCAGAGCTTTGATTCCTACTACTTCCATGTAGAGGTCGGTAACAATGGGAGACACTAGTGAATCCATGGCGGACAATGTGACTGTATTTGCTTGACTGGCACTTACTCTGAACTTACTCAAGATAATTTATTCTATATTTTTGTGATCTTACATATCAGGTTTTACTTTGTTTGCCGATTATTTTCAAGCTTAGAAGCTTGATATTAAAGGTGAAGAAATGACAACCACAGAGTTATGAAGTCCATGCAAGTAATTTCATTAATTATCCAAAAGGCCACGTATGCACCTGTGTAGAGCAAATTTGGATAATAATTTCTGTAACCAACTTCGGAAGTGACCCAATAGGCAAATGGCAGTTTAAGCACTAATGAACTCCTTTATGAGCTTAAAAGGTATCATTAGCAGTTTTGATACTTGACATAAAAAATCCCTTCCAGCTATGATACGTTTCTGAAATATCCCATGCCCGCTGTTACAAACGTTACCTCAGATGTTCATTAAAATGTGTCATAGCTAAAAAAAAATCAAATGAAAAGAGCTTTTTTTTACATTTCTTGCGCTTTTTCAAGAACCTGTCCTAAATGTAATATGCTCAAAGGTTGTCATAGGTTCTCAATGCTAGCCCCAAATAATAATCATCAAAATGAACTGGACTGTGGTGGCCTAGTGGGTAAGACACTGGACTATGGACCAGAAGGTCCAGGGTTCAAATGTCACCTCTGCCAAAAAGCTGCCACAGTTGGGTCCTTAAGCAAGGCCCTTAACCTAAAATTGCTTGGATTGTAAGACTCGTAGTTGTAAGTCGCTCTGGATAAGGGTGTCTGCTAAATAACGGAAATGTAAATGTAATAATACATTCATAATAAACATTTAAATACACAAGCAATAAAAATGATAGTAGATGACACAATCTAAAGAAAATATAATAAAATATGAACTATAATAAATTAAAGAGAATATAATATAAAAATGTTACACTACAGGCCCCTCCCTTTAATTCCTTAAATAAATCAGAAAATATTTTTTCTTTCTTTCTCTCTGTTTTGAGCTGAAGTTGATCACCTTTGAATGGTGTGCTTTAAAATTAACCATCCAGTCCAACTTATTCTCCCTTTAAGGAACCTAATGTAAGGTCTATCTCTTGTCGACTGCATATTTTTAATGTTTACACAGGGCGGGGATTTTTTACATTAAGGGCAGGCAGAGAAATATACTGTTTACAAAAAATAGGGGATCTTTCATTATGGGATATTTCAATTTAAAATACCCTCTAATTTTGTAAGCAGTATATATGACTTGGTCCCTCTTGTTCTTACCATCACTGACATGTTGTAGGTTAGTAAAGCATAGAAGATGCAGTCTAAAAATGGCTTTTTATTGTCAGTGAACATGAACACAGGAACTGATACTGTTGTTTTGTTCAAATGAAGAAAGTACAATGGCACAACGTATGACGGTCCTTCCCTCTAGAAAAATCAAACAGCTAATGTTGTGTAGTAGAGTGTTGTTGTATTTCACAGTCCTGGCCTTGCTTGAATGGTAGGGTATTATCTTGATCCAAGTTACACACCTGTTCTTCCTGATTTTAAGTGGATGCATTAGAGAATAGAGAAGGAACACCTTTAACTGTGTAGTTCTCTGCACATATAGTATTTCACTGCTCTAACAAACTTCACCAGCATGCCCCTTTTCTCTCTTTAAACTAATAAGTTAGAAGACCCCAATGTAGTGGATTGGGAAAAATGATGTTTAGCATACTTTGACACCAGACCAAAAAGAGCTAAGGGAACAAGAAATGATAGAAAAGGTAAAAGCAACAGAAGAAGCAGATGCAGCAAGAGAACATTTTGGAGAATTGCCATCATGAGAAACAGAGCAACAACAGGAGAGGAGTTGTGAAAATAACAAGATCAGAAGGTGAATGTGTGAAGTAGAGGAGAGAAGAGAGTGAAGGTAGTAATGCAAGATATAAAAACACCAATGCAAAATAAGTGGAGAAAAGCAGCAAAATGTGGAGAGGTACAACAACAGAGAACTTGTGTAATTGTGTGATTGACAGCAAAAGGAGAACAACAGAGCTGTGGACAGGAAAGAGTAAGCAAAATGAAAAGCAAAACAAAGATGGGTGAAAACTACAAACTACTCGAAAATATATGTATCGATAATTTTACTAGGTATAACTCCTTGTTTCTACAATCATTATCAATTTTATCAGTTATATTTTCCATATAGAATCACTTTGTAGTTCCCCTTTACTTTGCACAGTGTTCACTCGTTGTGCACTCTCGTTGTGACACATCTGCCATATTTCTGCACTGTGTAGATGTAAAGTCAGAGACAGTAGGTAATCTGTTGTTGCACAGTTTGTTCTTTAATCCTTAATCAGTGCTCACAGAATACTTCTTACAGGATGCTGCTGAATTTGCGAACTATTTTCAGTCCAGCAGTGACACTGAGGTGTTTAAATATTCCGGCAGCACTGCTGTGAATAATACACCATCCAAATTGTATCTGATTTGTGCTGGTCCTGTATTGGTCCTGACCATTACAGAACAGAATAAAAGAGACTACAGTAATGGTAGAACTACAACGTACTTCTACAGTGGGGGCAAAAAATATTTAGTCAGCCACTGATTGTGCAAGTTCTCCTACTTAAAAAGATAAAGTCCTGTAATTTTCACAATAGATACACTTCAACTATGAGAGACAACATGAGGAAAAAAAATGGTGGAAAATAAGTATTTGGTCAATAACAAAAGTTCAACTTGTAACATAATCTTTTTTTGGCAATGACAGAGGTCTAATGTAATGGATCAGACCATGGGAGGGATTGCAGAAACAGATGCAGAGTTCATTTAGTTCCACCAACAAAAATGACAGCACAGAGTGTGGAGCAACAAAAACAATACAAACAGAAACAATGCAGAGACAGGGGAGCGTCCATAGTTCACAAACACAGTCCAATGCGCTCCACCAGTCTGGCCTGGAGTCTAAAATAAAACATGAACAGAAACCTCACTGAGCGTGGCAAGTTCAAAATCCAACTAGGCAAACTAAGAGAACTGCAGATAAGGGCATAAACAGGGCATAGACAAGATCACAGGTATTTCATTCTCTGTAACACACAGCGTTAACCAGAGATAATCAAGACCAAGACACTTAGCTTGTGATCGTAGCAGGCACTGTCATGACGAGAGAGCCAGAAATCTTGCTTGTTTGTGGGTGAGCAAATGCTTATTTTCCACCATAATTTAGAAATAAATTCTTTAAATGTGATTTCATGGATTTTTTTTCTCATATTGTCTCTCATGGTAAAAAGGGCACCTATGATGAAAATTACAGACCTGTGTACGTCAGGTAGGATGATGGAGATATAGTGAGTGAGTACTTTTTTTAGTCATCAATAAGCAGCATACTGAAAGTGTGCCAATAATAGTACATGTTATTAAATTCATACATTTCGACTTTAAAAAACTAACAGTAATGCAGATTATCCCAGTGTCAGATAAGGTTATACTTTCTTGTTGAGAGGTCTTAGGTCTAGGCTCCTATTTTGTCTCAAATTGTATAATGAAAATTATGCATAGTTGATGAAAATGAATAAATAATACAGCCTTCACAAACAGAAACTCCTCTCAGAGTCGAGCCGTGCATCTCGTTTTAGCCAAAATACATTTTACGATTCATGATTCATAATTCAGTACACAGTGATTCAGTGATTCAGATCCTCAATATCTGTTGCTCAGTGAAAATCGCTGCTATTTGTCAGTAAACTACTTGTCAGTGAGGGCAACAGGCAAAACTGGCTACGATTTGATATGGAGTATAAAGATTAGACGCTGTAGCAATAGAAGAAGGTCATGCGATCTGATGAGTTAAGATTTACCCTGTTCCAGAGTGATGGGCGCACCAGGGTAAGAAGGGAGGCGGCTGAAGTGATGCTCCATCATGCCTAGTGCTTAGCGTACAAGAATGTGGGGGAAATGCTAGATCAGGTCAGGTCTAGATTTAGCAAATGTATGTGCTCAAAGAATAAGGTCAGCTGATTACCTAGCACTTTTCACAAATAGATTGAGCACCACAGAGTCCAGACCTGAACCCAATTAAGAATGACATGATGTTAAAAACTCAAACAAATACATAAAAAATAAATATCTCTTGGAAAATGTATTTCTACACACCAACATTTTGATGCTCTTGGTATAAACCAATACATTCAAACATAGAATATTTTATAGCAATGGTAATTACAATAAAGTGGTTAGGTTAACTGGTCCCTATAAGTTACCCCAGTATGTGTTTGACTAGCATTGTTATAATATTGCTCCTGTCATGAACAGGCTATTAGGGGATATTTCATTATGGGATATTTTATCCTAAAGTATTCCCTAATTACTGTGAGCAGTGTAGGTAGTATGTCATCACATTCATTATTATTATAATTTACTTTTCATTTGTGTCTATTTAATTGACACATTTTGTCTTGCAAAATTTTCTGTATATTAATGTTGTATTAAATAATTTTTTTGTGTGATTTGGAGGCAAAACTGTAAAACTGTATTACCACCCTAAGGTTGGTCTTGTTATACTGAATTAAGTCTTGATTAAGATTTATTTTTTTCTGTCAGGCATTATGTGACAGAGCATCTGATTTTTACAGCAGTAATATATTACTTTTTTAATTAATATTTTAATAGTAACTCACTGCATGTGTAGCAGGAAAAGTTCTGACCTATTGGGCAGATTCTTGGCTGTATATTTGTGTATGTGGCGTCAGCAGAAAACCTAAATACATAAAAGCACAACTTTCTAACCAGGTAAAAAAGACACTGCAACTGTCTTGCATACAACTGGACTACTGACGGTGAACTGCCAGACAGCAGCAAAAAAATAAAATACATAAATTTGTTAAAAAATAAATAAA
The DNA here is from genome assembly GCA_034780255.1 of Parotocinclus maculicauda. NCBI lineage: Eukaryota > Metazoa > Chordata > Actinopteri > Siluriformes > Loricariidae > Parotocinclus > Parotocinclus maculicauda. The sequence goes on along the minus strand of JAUZSU010127464.1, from coordinate 11,154 downwards.
AGGAAACATGAAGGAAAACTACATGCAGAGTTTGCTTACCCACTTAACCACCAGGATTACCTGGATTTCAGTGCATTCTGTGGTTTTAGCATCTCTTTATCCCTTAGAACCCCTCACCATTAATGTTCCCAGCTGTTAACGTTTGAGGGCAGAACATTGTTATTCATTGATATCCGATTCTGAGCCTCTGCTCTGGTTTATGGCTTTTGGATTCTATCTTGCCATTTGGATTCACTTGCTGGTTGGACTGAGTTTTGATATTGGACTGTTTTGACCAGGTTTGTGTTTTTTCCCTGTCAGAACTGCATGTGCATTTTAATAAAGTAATGTTTGTTTTATATTAAAACATTCATCTCCACTCACTACCACTTCTGACAGCACTATAGCTGTATACTTATTTTTTTCAATACAGCCTGTAAAAAGTGTTTGCATGTCCTGGCATGCCCATTCATGTATTTGCACATGGGATTCATTTATCTAGACTTGTGCTTTCAAAATGAAGCTACTGAACACCACACATGACCAAATTAGCTTTTGTTAAATGTTTTGGAATGTGTAATACAGTACATTAGCATATTTTAGCCAAGCTAACTCAAATTCTAATTTATTTATAAAGCAGATTTACAATATTATATAATCTTTAAAAACTCTGAACATGAACTGAATCTGAACTGAATATAGAAGGAAGAAACCTTGGATGGACCAAAACTCGAAAAGGGACCCATCCTTGGGTGGCCTAGATGTTAATTGAAATAATTTAGTTGTAGTAATACTAAAATTAATGAATACTGAATTATTCATTAATGAATAGCACAATTTTAATTCATATTTAAAATTTTAAGTAATACAATTTAAATTAAATAGAAACGAAATAGTGTGTGGTGCTGAAACTGGTACCTGAACATCAACTCAGAGAGAAAAAAGAAAATGTACTGCTAAGAGATTCATAATATGAAACATACGGAGTCTAGACAAGCATTGTTAATACAAAGTGATGTTGGGCTGCCATAAATGCCTGAAACACTCAATTCCATAAAGAAATGGATTGACAATTTTGCTAGAGAATTTGGCTGGCTTGAATGCCAATTTGAATGCCAGCTGTAAGCCGTGGCTTATTGTTTAACATCAGCGAATGACCTCAGAGGCAATTTCCAAAAGCTGATGAATAGCCTTCTCAGAAGAGGGAAGATTATTGCAAAAGCGAAATGAAAAATCTGTAGTACGAGTTTCTGTGGTTATAAAAGTGTTTAAATGTGTTTAATGGTGTAAAAAAATACACAAACGATAAACTTCTGTAGGTTTCTTCTTGTTTAATCAGTGAAAATGTGTTTTGGGTATACATGAACAAGTGTCCTTAGTAGTTTGTTTAAGGGATAGTGAGAAGGGTAGTTTTTATCTGAAAGAATAATGAGCTCTTGCTCCTTAATGTTCCCAGTAGAATCAATACTAGGCATGTGGCTGTTTGACTTGGCTGAACTCTGGAACTTCTCTTAGAGGAAAAGGACTGTTAGTTCAAGTTCCCCTATTTCAGATACTGCTTTGGACTGTGAATGTGTTTTACTCTCTAGCAACAGATTGGAATATGTGTTTTAAGTGATATTAGATGGGTTATGTTTTCCTGGCAATCATTAAATATCTAAAGCTTGTGGGCAGACGAAGCCATAATAGACATTCAAACTAATATGCGTTATATTGCTAATAACCTTCAAATCCCCGGTAAGTCTTTATTTTTTTGTGGCAGGATTATAAAGATTTAAGTTTTTATTCATTACTTCCACTTCACCATAACAACACTCACAGTGCCTCTAAAAACAGCATACCCTGTCAAAATCTATAGACACATTACACCCTTTTACCTTCTTTTACCCGTTGTACCACATAATACCAAAATTAACACACTTATAATATTAACACACTTGGTTAAGATAAAAAAAAATATCATAGATATTATTAGTACTTATATTTCAATCCTTAATCTCATGCTGGAAAAAATTTTTTTAAGGAAATTTAACTAGAATATTAAGGGCTGCAAGCTGTGGATTGTGTGGTTTTGTTAAAATATTTATTATTGGGATATTTTTTTTTCAGAATTAATGTACCTCAAATACAGGTTGGATTTTTATTTTTATTTTTTAAGATTAAGATAACTAATCAAAAGAAGAATTTCATACAATCCTTTTTACTTATCTTTACAAGGGGTCAAATATACTGGGAAATTTCCCATAGTAAAATATACCCTAATTATTGCGAGCAGTGTAATCAGGGACTGTATATCATACCAAAAGTAAAGCATGGTGGTAGTGTGTGACCAGTTTAGAGCCATGACCTAAATGTCTGAATGGACTGAAGAAACCAGTCCATTGCTGCTCACCGCAAAATTTGACTGAATCTGAATAATTCTATTCAGATTAGATAAATAATCCACAATCTGGGTGCACAAATTAAAGCACCATGGCATGCAATAGGAAGAAGAAAAACTAAAAGTAGCATGTTTTTAACATTTTTAAAATGTTTGATTGTTGGTGCATTATGTACTGTCTAGAAGAAAATGTGAAAATAATATTATAAGAGCTTTTTGTGTCAGGCAAAAGCCAAACATGCAATTGTTTGCTTTAATCATTGATTTTTTTTCAACCTTAATTATCTGATGTTGCATGAACCCTCTTTGATTGTAATCAAAACGGTTGGAGTCAGAGTTTCTTATTGTTATGAACATGTATAGACATGTACATCTAATGGACTGGGCATAAAATGACATTCCATGTCCTCTTCGTGTAATGGACTGCCCAAACAAATTAGCTGTTTCAGCACTTTAGACAAAGGCATTTGGGTTAATGTCTTAAAGTGCAGCATCAGTTTGATTTCTGTTAAATGTCTGCAGTGCTTAAGCTTAAACTGGCTTTTTAGAGCTACACGTATGTGAAAACATGCTTTAATTCCTGAGCTATTATAAGGGCTACAGGAGTTCTGCCATGCTGTACAAGTATAGTCTCAGTGAGTCTGCCTCTGCTGCCCATGTTGCCCTTTGTTATTGTCAAGCAATTAAAGTCCGTAAAAAGCACAGCTGTAAAAAACGCTCAGCTAGGCTCCCAGGAGGGGTAGAGACGAGGCAGATGATCTCAGCGAGACACTGTTTGTGACATAATCAAGCGTGACTTATCTGGAGCGGACGGCTGTGTTTTTGATGAGAAGGCTGCTCTTGCCGGGTGTGCCAGTTTTTCTGCACCATAAAAAGGCTTAACACTCAGTCAGAGCTGGAGAGGTGTTGGCCTCAGCAAACAACAAACTAGCGCAGAGGGAGGTAAATGGAGAGAAGCTGGTGGAATGTGAGAACTAATAAGAGAAAGAAGATAGAAGGGGAATGCTGGTATCTGCTGAATAGTCACCATTTAGTCTTCTTTTGTCTCAAAAAGTGCTGCTGCTAAGAAAGATGCTGCTTTAGCAATACATAAGAATGGAAAAAAAGAAAACATCCAGAATACCTTGCTCCAGATCTCAGTGGTTCTGTTTATACAGCATAAAACAACTGGCGATCTTGAATTTCGTTTACCTGTCTCTGATCTTTCCCATGTGCATGCATCTCTAAACTATTTCAGTGATACCACTGTTAACGCCTGCATTATAGATCAGGCTTCAAATTGTGTTTTTGACCAGAAATAAAATATGCTTCTGCTGTCACTTCCCAAATATGAAAGGATTTCAAGAATGAGGCCGGCCGAGACTCAAAAACTCTCTTTGCTTTTGAAACAACAGGATAAATCCAAACAGCCTTGAGCGATTTTCATCAGGCAGCAGTATCTCGCCATTTTGAGTGTGTGAGACTTGCAGAGAAAGCCGTATGATCTGGGGTTACAGCTGGAACTGTAGTAAACATATTGATTGACAGAACACAGGACAGACACTCCCACAGCTCATAAGGTCTCTGATGGCATCTTTCAAATGGCAGAAGCTGTCACTACATTCCAGAAATTAATTTAGAAAAGAAAGACTGAAGAACACAAAACAAAAGAAAAAAAGCACAGTGACTGAATTATATTAAGGTTTTCTTAACTGACATTATTTTTGTCCCATGGGTGAATAACTAATTATATAGATCCCTGGAAATTTGTGAACAAAGCGCTAATGTCTCCTAAATATAAACATGGCTATTATGGTGTATTAAATGAATCACTGACGATGTAATGATACACATCAAGACCATAATAAAGCAATCCCAATCCCAGTGTCTGCCTGTGACCAGTGGAATCAAACATAGCCCATTACGGAAGGTAGAAGGATAAAATATTCTGAATTGTATATTTGTAGGTCCTGTTTTATCTATTGGGTGTTTAAATTGTATTTATGAAAGGTGTGTCTCAGTGGTTAAGATAGTGGACTTTTGACCAGAAAGCTTACGGTTCATGTCCCATCACTATCACACTGTCACTATTGGGCCCTTGAGCAAGACTCTCAACTCTCAATTGTTTGAATTGTGCCTTATATAGCTGTACCACTTGTAGGTTGCTCTTGATAAGGGTGTCTGCGAAATGTTGTAAATGTGAATGTTAATAGTTTAACAATATCTCTTGTAGAAATTCATGTTTGTTCTTATGTTAATCAGATAATAAACCATGGAATAACAATGCTTATTCACACGTTTAAAAATGAATCCACTGAAAAAGGTTTTAAAGAGTATGCATATTAGGAACAGTTAATTGACAAAATTCTTAAGTAATAATGACTCATGGTTTTAGATGGGTAGCTGTGAGTGGAGAAGGGGTGATTATGGATGAACTGTGCCCACTCAAATGAATCATCCGCCCATCCAATGTAAACATGTTTTTTAACGAGCTTTTGCTAAAAGCCGGTTTCACATTTCCTTAAATTGGCATTGGCCATGGAAACATGCCGCCTCTGTGTATTAGCCATTTCAACAGCATGACAAATCACATGACATATGATGTAACAGCAGCACAGCTTGGATAATGCATCTTTCGGCAAGCATCATAGCCATGTTATCTTAAGAACTGAAACTAAACGTTCATAGCCTGGTATATTAAGGGTAGTATTTTAAATCCTAAAATTTTATTTGTATTTCTATATTATACTAAAGCATATTAAAAATGCACCACTTTATCATTTACATGTTTCTAGAAAATATGTTATTTATCATCATAATTATCATATATATTATTATTATTACCATTATTATTTTTTTTTAAATTATTATTATTATTATATTTATATCATAATTATTTTTGTTTGCAGTAAAGGCAGGTATATATCTTTTTTGTGGCTCCTGTCTTCTTATTTTTTTATTTAATCTTATTCCATCAGGTCCAGGTCCCTTTAACTTTTTAACTTACTCTCTTAAGAGTACGAGAGCCGTAGCTGTATCAAATCCTTGACTCTACTTTTGTCAGTGGCCTCAATTTACAAGTAATATATGCAAAACAGCATCCTATCACCTTAAAATATATGTAATGTAGGTATTTTTCATACATTATTTTATATCTACAACTCAGAATTATTGTAATGGTCTGATCTTGTTCAACTAAGAGTCCCATCTCTAGTTTACAGAACGTGCAAATTGTTTTTGCATGAATCCCAACATGCATCAAATAAGAGAACACATAACTCCTGTCCTTAAACAGCTGAACTGGTTACCAGTGTCATTTAGGATTCATTTAAGGATTCCTCCTGAGTAATACCTATTATTATAGGTCATACTTGCACTGTTGACATAATGTGCGGCTTAGTAATACTGAAATGCTAAATGAAATCTTTAACCTCTTTAGGCAGATTAAACTTTACATATAAGCTTTAGTTAATTTTTATTAACTAAAATTCCAGAAGACCTTTAATGGTAAAAGAACACCTTGATCAAACTGTCTGTTGTATTTTATTGGTTTCTAATTTTATGTAGCCTGTATTTAGATTCTCCACTGGAGAAATAAAAACAATGCTTGCTTTAATCGTTTGCTGTTTTAACAGACTCTCACCTGACCAAAAGGCTAATCCTCTGCTATATCACCTCACATTCCTTTAATATGGCTGCAGAGAATGAAGATTAATCATCACTGCCATTTAAAATTGGACACAGGTGGAATGTGTGTGTGTGTGTGTGTGTGTGTGTGTGTGTGTTCTTTTTGCCCCGTGAATTCGCACTCACTAATAAGAATGTGAAAGGAAAAAAAAACTTGAAACACTTGAATTTAGCTCTGAAGCTTTTTATTTTTCTTGATCATCCATTGGTGATATCCCTTACCTTTTATTTTTCCATTCTAAATTGAATTCCATTTTATTGATTGGACATGATTTGGAATGACACACACCTGTGTTTATTAGGTCTCATAGCTAACAGTGCGTTTCAGAGCAAAGATATTGTGGAATCATGGAATATTGAGTGCAGAAAGATGTGGGGAAAAAAACTAGAATTTTGTTTTTAATTTAGCCCAAGGCCAAACAAAATGTGAAAAACGTGAAAGGTTTTGAAGACTTTCTGAATGCATTATAGATAAATACATGGAGAGAAGATGGCAGAGTATATAACCCCTAGAATACCATCCCTACAGTCAAGTATGGTGGTGGCAGTATCATGCTGTGAGGGCCTGGCCATATGGTCCACATGAAGATGGATAGAACATCCTACTTGTAGTTCTTCTCATTTTTAAAATTATATTAACACATATTATAACTATTAAATCTTATTGAAATTAGGCTTGAATTTAAGGTTAGGAGAATGATTAACATTATTTAGCTGCAATAATACACAGTTAATGGGAAGACGTTAGAACTGTAACAAAGCAGTGTGCATTAAAACAAATTTAAGAAAAAAAGAGTAAGGCAAAACGAGAGGGACAAGAAAGAGAAGAGAGTAATTACCTCTATACCTCATTTAGTTTTCTGTTTGAAGGATGTTCTTTCCTTCATTCTCTCTTAAGTGTTGTGGTAGTACAAAAAGTATTTTGTCATGAAAGTTCCTGTTCTTTGGTAGATGCATTTGGATTAACTTGCCATTCATACTCTAATTAACTTGACCCAAGTCTATATCTGTTAGTAATCCTTAACTACAGTATGCTGCTGTTCAAGTCACATACATTAATGAATTATGGGCATTTCTGTACTGTGAATGGATGACTGCTTTCTAATTCTCAGATATAAATTTGAGCTTTTATTATACATGTTTAACATAGATTTAACATTTTTGACATATTATGTTACATTATAGTCACTCACTCACTAATTCCATTTAGGGTCAACATGTATGAAGGTGCACAGGCAGCACAAGCCAGGTAACAACTATAGACAGTGCGCCAGTCCATTGCAAAAAACACACACACACACACACACACTAGGGCTCTTTAGCGATTTTGGATGACTAATGCGTACATAACAGGTACTCTACAACAACACCATAACTACAATCGTGTCTGTGGAACTGCAAGGAGAAGAGGCATCCTGGTCAGAAGCCACGTTCCTTGTGGCTTCCTTATAACAGATGCTCCGTCAAATATTCAGCTATGGAGCTGTTATTAGGTGCTAATGCATTAGTGGGACTTTGTCAAAGTTCTTAGAACTTTTTCTAGCTCCTACTTCCTAGATTCCCAGCACACAGGAATCCTGAGTGACAAAAGTAATCAGATATTAGTGCCACGCAAGTGCGTTCTTGAGGACAACCACCATTTTTAAATAATCTTCTACATACACAAAAAAAGAAAAAAAGATAGTGAAGTTCAGGTTTTACTGAGCCCATATGCAACAGAAAAGGTCTAGTCTTGGCAAAATTTTCATGTTTTACATCAAGTCATCGTCACACAGTGTTTCTACTGGTCATAAAAAGGCACTAGAATGAATTTAGTTCTCTGGGGAACTCGGTGTGGGATAGTTTTTTTCCAAATTAGTCCCTAAAACTGTTGATGCAAAGTCGTCTGTTAAGAGAATTCACAACTATACAAAGAAGCGCAGGCAAATGTCCTAGAATCCCAGAGTGTAATACATCCAAACCTCAATATATTTTTAGACATCATCTAAAATGGCATCTGTAGTTAAATGAACTTGCCTGTACCCCTTTAACAAGTTTAGTAACTAACTAGTAGTAGTCTTTTGTCAATACAATCATTGGAGAATTCAAACCTTGGAGAAAAGAATCAAGCCATGTAATGCCAGTACCAAAAAGCTAGTAGCCCTCACCTTCCTATATTCTGTACGAAAAAGACTTGCTCAAGTTTAAGTTTTGAAAACACAAGTGAGCTCTATGGCTGTTTTTGGCAAGACTATAATTTTGAATGCCTTGGTGCATTAGTTTATGTTTATCAGAATGAATGTGGTATGGTTGTTGTTTAATAGAAACATACCCCTGCACATCAATCTCATGACACAGCACCAAGGTCTGAGTGGGTACATCTAAAAATAATGTTGCAGTCTCTTCTCACTCATATACATACAACAGTTGAACTTCAAATTCAACAGTAGAAACTTAAGCTAACTAAATTCCCTGGATGCAAGTTCATAATCCTGTGCAGAATCCCACTGTACTGGTTTAACCAACAGATAATCGATCTTATTCCGGGTTTATGCTGCACACAAGGTTTTGTCATGTTCACATGACTTATAAAGCTTTTCTTCTGATGATCAGAAGTATGAAAGACATATCATCTGTGTCATTTATTTAAGGTTCACTTATGCATGGCACAGTAAATTTAGGTATACTTTAAAATCATCAGGTACTGATTATCTACATTAGTTTTAGGCAAGAATCCTCCACAATTCATGCTTAGGCACAAACAAAAACATTAGTATTGGTTTTCTATGAATTGGAGCAGTTTGGTTTGATAAGGCTTAGCAATCTACTGACTCACATAACAGGTTACACACTGTCTGCTTATGTCTGTCTTAATTCCAACACATAATAAATATTACATGATATGATCTGCAGTCTTCTAATCCCCCAAATATCCAGAGAGACACCTTTAGTTGATATATCCCACAGAAATCCATTACTATAAAAAGTGAGGGAGTCCCTTGGCACTTTAGAATTTAAAACAGAAAACTGGTTACTCCCATAATTGTTCTCTCATGATTACTTTATTTGTATATTGTAAGTTGACTCCTAACCTTGTTTGGAGTTTAATCATATTTAAACTCAACTTATAAATGGCAGGTTTCAATTAAACTATAGCAAGTAAAGCACATATTTTGGTGGTGAAATGAAGAAAGTACAGAAAATACTTTAGTTATAAGTAAAGAGGATAAAGAGAATATTTAAGTTCTAAGAGCAAGGAAAGAGAGCAATGACTGAGTTTAGGAGATTCAGAACCCAATTTCAGCTATAGTTCACAGAGTATGATTACTAATTTTGTGTGTGGATGGCATTTTGTGTTGCACTGTTTTGTGTCTGTTCTCAGCATTTAGTTTTGTGTGCTGCACAGACTCAGTAAGGTGTTGGAAACATTCTTTGGAGATTTTGTGGAGGCCATTTGAGTATAGTAAACTGATAATGAAACTAGTAAGAAATGCATGGCATGGAGCTTATTAGATGGGGTTGATTGTGCTATTTAGATGGTTCCTTAATGGCTTTTAAGGAGCCCAGTTTGTTCATAAGAAATTGGGCCTATACCATTACACCACCAACTTCATACCTAGTCATTCTAATGTTGCAGCAGAACTTGACACTCATCTCTATATTTTGGTGATGCCATATGAGTTGTAGACTCATTTACTTGTTCATAACTGATAGGAGTGTCACACACAGTGTGGTCTTGTGCTGCAGTAGCACATCTGCTTCAAGATTCGACATGTTGTGCATTCAGAGATGCTCTTCTGAAAAGCCTGATTGTAATGACTGCTTATTTGAGTCACTGTTGCGTTTCTATCAGCTCAAACCAGTCTGACCATTCTCCTCTGACCTCTGGTATCAACATTGCATTTTTGTGAAACTTCCAGGAGGTCATCACAGCAGAACTCCACCAAACTGGGCTTTATGGCAGTGTTTAATCTTGGTTTCATCAGAAAATCTTTCATCTTGATTCTCACAGTCGTTCAGGTGCTTTTTTTGCAAACCCCAGGTAGACTTTTATGTCTTTTACTGAGAGAGAGGCTTTTATCTGGCATTCTGCCATAAAACCCAGATTGGTGTAGTGCTACATTGATGGTTGACCTTCTAGAAATTTCTCCCCTCTGCACACACAATCTTTGGAGCACGGCCAGAGTGACCACTGGTCACCTCTCTTACCAAGGCCCTTTATCCCCTGATTACTTACTTTGGTGAGGCAGCTAGCTCTAAGTCAATTTTTCTTTTTGGTTTTAGGAGGTCCATGTGCTCTTGGGAACATTCAGGACAACAGAAATTTTCAGTTTTCCCCCACTCTCTTCAATTTTACTTATGGGTTGTTTTTTTCTGATATGCATTGTTAGCTGTGAGACCTTATATAGACAGTTGTTTGCCTTTTCAACTCATGTCCAATCAACTGAATTTACCAGAGAGGGACCTAAATCAAGGCATAGAACCATCTCAGTGATGATCAAAAAATTGGAGGATCCCAAATCTACATTTCAAGTGTCATAGCAAAGGGACAGGTACTTCTTTTCAACCAAGCTGTTCTGAATTTGTTTTTCCTTTTTTAATACATTTGCAAAAAAAAAAATCGAATATTTTGTTTAATCTTTTCCATTATGGGGTATTGAATGTGGAATGGCAAGGGACAACATAACAAAATTAGAAAAAAAAGTAAAATGGGAAAACAAAAATGATCTGACACACATACAAACATAAATGTGTTTGTCCCGCTGAAGTAATGAAGAGAAGGTTCATTTGTTGTTTCATGCAACATAATTATTTTCACACTGACAAAAATATATTCTGTCAGTATATTAAATATCATTAATGGGAATATTTTATTGTAATCTTTTTTTCTAACCCAGTCACTAATCCATAGTCAAAGTAAATCATGTGCAACAGTACCCTAAATATTTTTAATTCTATCACTTGAATGAATACATTTCCCCACACACTGACTGAGCTGAAAATGGTATAGCTGACACCAGAATTACAAATTGGCAGATATCAAAGTGAAGGGAAATCGTATTCGATATACATTGCATCCGGAAAGTATTCACAGCTCTTCACTTTTCCCACATTTTGTTACGTTACAGCCTTATTCCAAATTGTATTAA
>JAUZSU010127455.1:0-17240 GCA_034780255.1 Parotocinclus maculicauda | reverse complement strand
GTTGTTAAGTGAGTGATGTTTAGATTATTTCTTTCATTGTGCTATTCATTCATTACAGGAAATGTTAACTTAATTTTTTTCGAAATGCATTTCTTCAAAATACTTATCATTTTTTATTGGAGTTTTTGATGTAGACTTTTAATGAAAAGCATTTTTAATAAACCAACTGTAAATATCATGTTACTGTAGGATTACGTGGGTCTATGTTAGCCCCCCCCCCCGGGCCCAAGGTGTCCTGGTTTTCCCAAACGCAAATACGGTCACCCTACCAAAGCTGCATGTACCATGGGGCAAATTAGAGTTGGTTATAAAAAATCTTTTCTGCCTCAGCCTGGGTGGTTCAGACAGTTGGTGGGAGCTTGAATAGCAAACTATGACTAGGTATATATTTCTCAAACAAGGTTGTGCCAGTCTATACTGACAATAGCCGGCGAACTCAGTAAGGATTGCCTAGATTGGTTGTCACTAAACTGATCTAGCATTAATCGTTGAGCAATAGCAATAGAGAGAACTCTTTACACACTTCTGTGTACCAGAAGTCATCATAGAGAACAGAACTGCTGCATTTTTCAGACATCCTTATACAGAGAAATTTATGAGTGATAAAGTCTTACAAGGTACGTAAAATCGAAGCACTGGGGGGTTAAGTGCCTTGCTCAGCCACCCAACATTATCAGCTTGGCAAAGCTGGGACCTCATTTTTAATAGTCCAGTACCCTAACTGCTGAGCCACCAAAATTCAGCAGCAGCACTTTTTATGAATAGGAACATTAATTCACACAGATTATATCAAATTCTAACATGTTAAGAATGCCAGCAAAATTAAAGAAAAGTGATGGTTTATTTGTACTACAGTGTTACACTGTTACTTAAATAAATACACAAAAAAACCTAGCAAAACGACATTATTTAATCACAATTTTAGCAATGACAACAACTACAATAAAACCAGTTTCACAAGAAACACGTTTTTCCAGTGATTGTCACTGTTTTTTGGGGGGGAAGCACTGTGGCTGAATGTATGTGTCTGTGTGGTTGCTTGTCCCCTACAATGGTTTGGTTCAGTTAAGTAATTTAGCAGACGTCCTTGTTCAGAGCAAATGTTAACTGATACAATAAAATAAATAATAGGTTAAGGATTTTGTCCAAGTACAGAACACAGAGCTTAGCAAAGGTTGGATATAAATCCAGTATCTTAACCAAAAAGTCACCATGTCCCACACTGTGTGTGTGTGTGTGTGTGTGTGTGTGTGTGTGTGTGTGTGTGTGTGTGTGTGTGTGTGAGTGAGAGCGATATTACAAAAAAAAAAACTTATATATATATTGTTATACCATGTTGACGGGAAGTTATGTTCCTGCTTTGCACCCTGTGCTGGCTTTCCCACGACCATGGCCATTATGAAGCGGATAAGAAAATGAATGAATGATTAACAATGAAAATGCTGAAATCATAATCTGTGAAATAATTAATTTAAAAAATAATTGTTGGCTGTGTTTGAAAACTTACAAAAAACAGAGATCATAGACTCGATGTGAATTTATCCTACTGGGAAATTCCTAGTATTTTTATGAATGACTTTTATGCCACAATGTTTCTTATTGCAAAATTATAAAAGCCACTGGTTTGATATTTATGTTTGCTTAAGATAAGACCCTTCCCACTGAGAACATTTTATGCTGGCCCAGCTGTATGCCGACATGTCGGCACTTATTCTTCTTTGCACAGAGGTACCAGATCAGTTATATTATCTATTCATATGGACTCCTAGGGCTTTGAAGGGCACTTAATTAGTCTCCTCAACAGTGACTGAATATTTGACCTTTAAAAGTAAATTGAGTCTTTTACAATAGTCTCTCTAAGCTGGGCTTCTTACACTTGCTGTTGAAAAAAACCCAAAGCTGCTTTTGTTTAATTTTATTTTATTTAATTTTCAGTTTTTTGCATGAAGATCATCTATAGTGGTTTGCTTTAAGTCTTACTCAACCTCCAATAGAAGAACGGACTTGGCCACATTACATTTACCTTATAACCAATCTTGGATGCATGTAAGTGTGTTTGTGTATGTGTATGTCTGCTGGAGCATGCAAAATCTTAATGAAGTTGTGGCTGGAAGTAGTCTCAAAATGTCAGTGCTTCCCTCTCAGCCATATATTCTAAATGTCATGTGAATCGCTCCAAAAGTTGCTTCATATTGACTTACTGATTGTCAGTCTGAAGCTTTCTCCCATCCTAACATAGCTCATAGTAACAGCATATGCTCGGACTCAGTCTGCTGCTGTGTAACTGGCAATGCAATTCATTGCTATCCCTAAAAAGCTCTTGATGCACTTAAGGGGTTCCTATGGATGTAATGAATAAATGAGTGCCTCTGAATTGCAGCTTCCAGGAAAGCATATTACTCATTGCAATGATAACTAATCACATGTGTAAAAGCTCTAGACACCTCTCTTAACATTTTAACCATGGATTAGATAGAGATCTCCAAGTTCAACCTACTATAGCTCTTCTCTAGTTACATATGAACAGTGTTGGGGTGACAAAGTACTTGTACTAGTACATTACTACAATCAAATTACTTTTCCAGTAATTAGTGACTTACAATTTAAATTCTTGTAATCACATTACAGTTACTGATAAACCAAACAATTACTAGTCATGTTATATTTCCAAGTTGAAAAATATACATAATTTTAATATTTATAAATATCATACCTGTCAAGTCTCCCGTTTGGCCGGGAAACTACCGTATTTTTCCCCTCTTTCCCGCTGTCCTTCCATATTAGTATTTTCCCATAAATTTCCCTTATTATATTATAATTAAAAAAAAAAACATTTCTGTGCCTCTCCAAACTTAATGTCACTAACCTCGCGAAAACTGGTGAGAAAGATTGTTACAGAAAATAGGATGTCGTTAGACAACAGTACTGTTTGTGCTTTATTCTCATGTAAAATCAACCACTCTGGCCCCGCCCACTCCGTACAAAAAAGTGTTAAAGGATGCAAAGTCTGAAACAACTCTGTATAACAAGTCATTGAATACCAGAAAACCACATAAGGAACCATAAGATACTAAAACTGTGTAATGAAAATAAAATGTTTCACTTTAAGAAAAGCAATGTGTATATATGCTGAAAATATGTAAAATAAATAAATGTGCTTCAGTTACCTTTTGTTTTCATTTAGGCTGTATTATAAGCATTACATATGTAGTGTCAACAAAGGTAGACCTATCAGATTCTGATCATCCAATTATAGTTTGTAAGTACTTCACAGGTAGTTATTTTAGATTTCTTGTAAACCTGTATTAAAATGTAAATTATACTGAACCTCGGTTGGGTTGGTGGGACGGCTCAAAACAGGCAGGGGAAAATTTCCCTTATTTTTAAATCCAAAACTTGACAGGTATGATAAATATGTGTAATGCTGGAAGCATCCTCAGCTAACTGACAGGTGGGTGTGGCATACTCGGGAGTGCACAGTATGCTTAATGGGTCCAGAATGCTGATTTAATTTTCCTCAATTTTCTTTGGCCATTATGCAACCTACATGCCTATTTATAGTCACATGGGTTTTTCCACGTTCATTAACATGCTTAAGATCACTCCCACCATACGAGAGAATGAAAGTTCATTTGGGGAGTTCTCTCCTCCCACCTCCTTCATACATACAAACCTGGCGTTGTTTACAGCTCTCGTAAGAGCTGCTTTCCATGCTATAAGCATTTTAATTCTTTCACTTTGAACAAAGCTTCAGCTGTACCTGACACTTCACAAAACTGTATGTGGGTTTTAGAGTAATTTCGATGTAAAATAATGATTAATGTCAATACTTTTACCAAGAGGTAATCAGGCAACACAGTATCTCAGTGGGTAGCACCGCTGCCTCACAGCAAGAAGGTCCCGGGTTCAATCCCAGAGTGAAGCGACCTGGGTCCTTTCTGTGTGGAGTCTGCATGTCCTCCCCGTGTCTACGTGGGTTTACTCCGGGTACTGTGGTTTCCTCCCACAGTCCAAAGACATGCATGTTCGGTTAATTGATTACTCTAAATTGGCATTGACTTGTGTGTGTGTTTGTGTGTGTATATGAATAGTCTTGAGATGAACTTTAAAGGAATATAATCTTGTGTGTGTCGCTAAGATGGCCATTGATGCCGAAAACGACGTTAAAGAAGCCAGATAAACAAACAAACGAACCAAGAGGTAATCAATAAGTTATTCCCCATGACATTCTGAAAGAAGTAATTTAATACACTACTCACAAAAATTGGTGGATATTTCATTATGGGATATTTCATTTTGAAGTATCCCCTAATTTTTGTGTATGCAGTATACATTTTATTGATTACTTTTATTGAGTAACTACATCAACAGTGCATGTTATTGGAATTTTCCATCCTGTGCAAATCCTGTCAGAAGATTTTCTCTTGCCTATAAGTGTGATACCTTTTGTGTTGTTTATTAGTCATGAAAAATTATCCAATGATGAATCCATGAATCCTAATTATGGTGAAGGTTTTAGACCAACCATTGCTCTGGACAACTGTTTAAGAAAATAGGATAATTTATTAAGAAAAAAAGAAAATAAATCCTGAAGACTCGCAGTTGCTCTATGACAGCGGTTGTTTTTCCCGTCCTGAAGGCTACCCCATGTTTGAATTATGACTTGAGCCTTTTTGCCAAAGTCAACTGACTATCTTCAGACATGGCATAAAATCATTCCAAACCAAAATTAGTCTCTTTCAGAAAAAGAAAAATTTTTAATGGCAGACAATGCAACACTTATAATGTTTCCTTTTTGTTTTAAGATTTATTTAAAAATCTTGTCATCCTGGAGCTTCAGTGAAGTCTGGGTGCTGCTTTTATTCTTATTAATGCTGAGTGAAAAGATTAATTTTAAGTTACTGCTTGAACACAGCAATTCGGACGTTCAGTGAAAGTTCATTCCACCACCTGGGCGCCAGGATGGAGAAGAGTCTTGATGCTTGGCTTCCTTTCCTCTTAAGTGGAGGATATAGTTTATCCAAACTCGTGTCTCTGAGGGTACATGGTACAGGAGGTTTGATTAGAGCCTTTAGACGGTGCTGTTCCATCTTTGACTTTTTAGGCAAGCTTCAGGGTTAATATACAAGATTATGATTTGGAAATGACTTCAAAATTTTGCACATGCCAAATGTCCTTTTTAATTTTTAAGCAAACCTCCCTTTTCATGGCTCCTGCTGAGACTACATTAAGAGGCTGTGGTTTATGTATATAAACCATTTGCTTAATGACACTTGTGGTAATGTTAAAATAAAGATTGGTAAATAAGATTGTCACTGATGTTCCTGTTTGTGCAGAAAGGTATTATTGTTCCATCTGTCTTAATTTCAGTAAGAGTTATCTGTATAGCTGGGTGTAAACTTTTGTTGAGGCAGCTATATGCTCCAACAGGACCCCTGAGAAAAAGAATGCAATTGCTAGAAAGCGTACCATGATTCATTCAAATCTGTTACTGGAAACTTCAGTTCCAGTAACTTCAGAATATTATAATAGCCCTTAACTAGTAGGGTAACGTACTCAAACCAGGGCTCTCGGGCTCTGTGCTAACCATGACACCACACTGGCCACTTTTAATAGTATTTCATAATGCTTGAATTTAAAGCAAAGCATTGCATCTTGTTTTTACCCCAGTTATCCTGGTCAGGGTTCTGGAGGAGGGTTATGGTGGCTAAAATGGAATTCACTATAAACGTAGTGACACACTTGACAGGGCCCCAGTACATTACAATGCTTTCTAAACTCACCACCTGACCTTTAATTTGCAAGTCCCACACGGAATTGGAGCCCATGTCTACAGGAAGTGCCATTTCCAGCAACTACCTTATACCATCGAGCCACAAGGAATGAAAGCAGTTTTGGAATGGCTTTCAAATTTTAGACCCTACACGACAGGCTACATTTGGTAATACACTACTGAGTTATTTATAAAACTCTTTTGACATTTAGCTTTATGAACATTCTGTTGAGAGTACAGTGTGCATTATTGCATGAGAGGACAATAAGGTTGATCACAAATCATCTGGAACAGAGACCTTATCTGACACATCGTTCTGCGATGACACCAGTCGTCTGTCTTGGCATGAATGATTTAGCATTGCAATTATAACCTGGGGAAACACTTTTCTGGATTCAAACCTTCAGCTGCTATTTCTTTCTGTAAGCTCTTCTGCTTTTAATTGAAGTTAACTTAAAGACAGTATTCCTTTGGTAAGTTATGAACAGCTTAAAAATACACTAAACTATTATCCAGTCCCTGTCTCATTTTTGCTGGCGAGATGCACCTGCTCGCTCAGCTTTTTAAATCCATTCATGATCTGTCTTTCTTCGCACCCTTCACATCAGTACTTTGTAGCACTCCGGCATGAGATACAGTAACACACAGAACGTTGGCCCAAGGTACTCGGGGAAAGACTGTACTACATTCCCCAATACAGGGGGTGTAGTGTAAGATCGAAAGGATTGAGGTAAAGGTTTTCTTGAACTTCTTAAGAGTCAGAATCCTTTTTTTGATACGCTTTAAGCATCTTCTGCTTTACTTAAGTCAGCTCCGTTTGCAGTTGTGATGTGAGCTTTTGCTTGTTTGTTTGTTTTTTTGCTGCATTCATTCTTATTCACTCTGTTTTTGAGAGTGACTATTAGCGATTAGGTGTTTTTTACACTGCCTGTTCAGTGTGTGTAAAATGCTGCATATTTGTGTCCCCTTGGTTTTCACAAGCCCAGCTTGCTACTATTATAGCAGCAGTGGGTTTTGGATCCTGTATTGTTCTCAAAGTTGATACCGGTTCATGAATTAACCTTTCTAAACTAGTGTTTTTCGCTTTTATTTCTCCCACTCACCGCACTGCCTGTTCTCCTTTGTGAGTGGTGCTCTAATTATCCAAGTACATTTTCAGTGTTTAGTTTTTCTTCACCTTTCTTCACCCAGCGACTTTCTAATTTTTCAGTCTGTTTTCGCACGGCTCCCTGCACCTCATTACATACTTTTATTTTTTTTATTATTTTTTTTTATTGCTCTTCCTCCCAGACATCACGCCCATATATATACTGTACACCAATATGCATACATATATATTGCCATTCATGTACAGTATCTTACAAAAGCGAGTACATCTTTCACATTTTTGTAAATACACTTCTCCGAAAAATATCTATTTCAAAATGAATATTAAGCAAATTAAAAAAATATTTCATTTAATTCAACAAGATCATCAGAAAAGCAAATAAAGTTGCTTGAAATTAAATGCAAACTTAATTATTGTGATTGAGTAGCAAGTGACATGTCCATGGGGTGAACAGAAGCATGTCAAACTGGATGAGAGTACCACACATTGACTTTTCAGTAAGCTCTGTGGTTACCCAAGACTGCTAAATCACACTGACAGCAGTTATTGTGGGATCCTCTTCAGGTTCATTTTGAAATATCCCCTCATTTTTGTGAGCAGTGCATATTATTATATCTTTTCATGGTACAACACTGAAGATATGACACTTTATACAATATAAAGTAGTTCAGTCTACAGTTTGTATAATAATATAAATTTGCTGTGCCCTTAAAATAACACAGCACACAGCCATAAATGTCTAAAATGCTAAGAACAAAAGTGAGTACACCCCAAAGTGGTGATTGGTAAATTATGCCCAAAGTGTCCATAATTTGTGTGGCCGACATTGTCTTTACCTGTCTTTATTCTCTTGGGCATGGAGTTTAGTAGAGCTTCACTGGTTGACACTGAAATCCTCCTCCACCCATCCATGGTAACATTACGGAGCTGGTGGATGTTCCACAGATGCTTAATAGGGTTTAGGTCTTGAGACATGCTTGGCCAGTCCAGCACTTTTACCCTCAGTTTCTTTAGCAAGGCAGTGGCTATCTTGGGGTCATTATGTTGGAATACTGCCCTGTGGCTCAGTTTCTGAAGAAAGGGGATCATCCTCTGCTTCAGTATGTTACAGTGCATGCTGCTGTTCTTGGTTCCCTCAATGAACTGTAGCTCCCCACAGCCAGGAGCACTCATGAAACCCCAAACTATGGCATTCCTACCATTATGCTTGACTGTAGGCCAGACACACGTTTCGTTGTACTCCTCACCTGGTTATCACCACACATGCTTGACAAGATCTAAACCAAATAAGTTTATCTTGATCTCGTCAGAGCACAGGATTTGGTTCCAGTAAGCGACGCCATTGGTCTGCTTGTGTTCGGCAAAATGTTTGCAGCCTTTTTTGTGCATCATCTTCAGAAGATGCTTCCTTCTAGGTTTGAGCACTTACAGACTCCTAACACCCCCCTTAACCTCTGTAGCAGTGCTGGCAGTGCCACTATCTCTGCCAAATTCAGGATATTTTGCAGAGCATGTGCACTCAACTTTTTTGGTGCATCATGGCATGGCCACATGTGTCACTGTTACATTACTTACATACTGAACTTAAATTTTTAAGAGTGCGCTCTACATCTAATGTTCCTATCTAGACTGCTTCAAAATACAATTTAGATTAGCATATTTAAGTTTAGAATTGTAAAGGCCCCTTCAGGCTACTCACCAGAATGAGACTGGTTTCTCCTTAGAATGATTAAGAAGCATGAGACAAGGGATAATTTTTGTGTCCCAGCTATAAAACACATGGACTACTCACTCTGGGCCATGAGAATATATTGACTGGGTCCCAGACTCATCAGAAGATTGTTCATTGGGGCTACTCCTATTAGTCGTGGACAAAATTGAAAAATGCAATCAATGATTGGACCAAATGTTCTGAGGTAATGATATCACATTGAGATAATCCAATAATTGAGAACCTGATGTATTCTCTATTGGCATTTCACAGCTCAGTTCTGTCACAAAGTATCCTGAGTTGCCATGGGCTGCGGCACTCAAACTCTGCTATTCCCCTTGAGAATTCCGGTGCAGAACCTCAATTAAACGATGTATCTGGGCTCATTCCACCAATATAGAGACATTGGTCTAAAATTTGAGTCTTAATGAATTAATTATGTCTTTATAAGGATAAAAATGTTCTGATGAGGAAGAAAAATATTTTTGTATTTACACATATAACGATTTGTCTGATGAGAGAATAAAATGATGTGTATCTACTATTTTACCATTTTGCAAAAAATATGTGTTAATGCATTTTGTCTGCTAAATTAATTTTCTGTAAAGCAGCTGCTATGATTTCTGCTCTGGGTCTATATTTGCTAACTTGTTGCTGTAATTTTACAAGTATTTTAAACAGCAATACATGTTGCTTGCATGATTATACTTTGCAATGAATAGTCAGAAATGGGGAGCTTATACAGATCGTTAAGGGAATAGGGAACAGGTGCAGGAGATCAGAAAGTGAGCAATTTGCCCCAAGGAAGGTTTGTACGTTTTTGGCAGGGACACACTAAAAAAACTGTCGGTGACAACACCAAGTGCTATATGGGGCCAGAGGCACACGGTCAATGTTTAGAGAATAGAGCATGTCAGTTGGGGACCTTATGGAGGCACACATAGAAAAATGGGAGACTACATAGTAAATGTCACAGGTCATGGAGCCCCAGCAGTACTGGTAGGCCACTAGTTGCTATGTGTATTTCTTCGCAGGATGTTACATTCAGAGTGATGTGTGATTTAATGAGTAGAGGTAGAGTGGCACAGACTTCTTGTCCAGGGGACCTTGCAATGGGATGTGAGATTGGAGCAGGGCACACTCCTTGTCAGACTGTACAAAGCAGTAGACAGGTACAACAAGTTCAGGGTCAAGCACGGTGTCTGATTCCAAGGAGTGTAAACAGGACAGGATGCCATCTCTTTTAGATGGTTAGTCCCAGGATGAAAAGAAATAGTGTAACTGAATCTGAAAAAAGAGACCAGCACACTCGACTCAGGTGTAGATGTCAAAGTAAAGAAATCGGGAAAAGTACAGAAAATCTAAGTTCTAACTGCTCAACTCCCTTCAGTGATTGTACTCTTCTAGGCCCAGTTTAATGGCCAGTAGTTCACAATCTCCAACCTACCTATATTATTTCTTGCCGAGTCACATAGCAAACACAGACAGGGGAAAATGGATTAACAAGGGATATTTATTGCACACAAGCAAAACTCATTCACACACAGACACACATACAGGGGTGGTTGTAGGGGGTCTGTGGTTGACCACAGGACCAAATCCAGAGTTTGTGAAGCTAGGGAAAAGCATCCACAACTCAGATAGGCTAAGACAGGAGCAGGTCCTGGGTCTGTGAAATAGGTCAGAACTAAAAATTAAGAAGTGAACCGGCTTAGTACCAGTGAATGCTGTCTTGGGGCAACAGGTACATTTCTCAGGGGTGAGAGTGACTTAAAAGCCGCTTTTTAACATAGGCAGGTCTCTCAGCCCTGTCTGAGGTAATGAGAATGTCTCTCAGACATGAGGTGAGTGAGACTTCAAAGCCTGGAGAACAATTTGGGCAAAAAAACACCACACACCACAGTACCCTGCCTACGGTTAAAGAAAGGTTCTTTAAGCATCAGATGCAGTGCAGTTAGAAAGCCGAGAGACATAACAGGCCATATTGAGCTGCAATACCAGAAGGCCAAAACTAGCCAAAATACCAGAAGATATGGACTAAAAACAACAGAAAGCCAAAACAGGCCAAAATAGCTATTGGGCAAAAAATACTGTACTTTAGATGAAGCAGGAAAGCAAAGAGGAGTGCACATAATGGCTGGCTCAGGGACATTGTCTGTCAGAATAAGATTGCTTTTCGGCAATTTTGCGTGGCAACCTTCTTCCATGGCACCTCTTCTCCTTCCCGCAGGTGGCGCTCTCAAGCTTCTCTTCCTTGCTTCCTAGCAATTACCGCGCTCCCCATGTTGCTCAGATCTACGTTTTTTATCTTTTCTCTATTCTGCCTTCTCCCTACGCTTTCCTAAGCGTTTTTCACCCGCCTCCCTAGCGCTTCCTTTTCCCCTCTTCTTTTATCTCTTTCTATATTTAGTTATTGTTTCTTTATCTCTTCTTGTATATTATTACTGTTTTTATATAACATCAAACCCTGCACTCCTTGTAAATAAAGTTCACGCTTGCGTTTATGTTCGCCTTTTGGTTTTTCCTCATGGCAGTTTTATTCCATGGCAAAGGCAGGATTAAAGCACTCTGAACAAAACCTTCATCCTCTAATCTAGCCATCGTTTGGGTTCATAGCCACTTCAAATTTGACCGAAAATGCTCTCCAAACAAATATCTTTTTATTTTATTTTCTGGAAGTTTTGGAGAACATTTGCTTGAGTGTTACAGCAAATTTCTGCCTAAATATAACAGTGAAAAAAGCAGTTTGCATGTCTAGACCACTGGACATGCATACGAGGATAACCAGTGAAGACAATTTTAAGCTGAGCAAGTTAGTCACAAAAATGTATCATGTTTAAAAGTTAAGGACAGTTCACGGAGTTCTATACGTGCAATAATCATTATACATGCAAAGGATAATGTTAATGCAATGTATAGCTTTAACAGGAATGCATTTACAACAAAATGGTTATACAGCTCTGCAAGTTGAGCAGTTTTATTTATTGACATTGGTACTGTCATTAGGGGTATCAATATTTAAAATATTAATGTTTAAAGCTATAGCGCTCGAAGCAGCACTGGAAATGGCATGTAAACAAAGTGTCGGATGTTAAAATTCTTTTTAACTTGCTTAAAAATAAACTATTTTTCACTATTTTAACTATTTTTATAGTATTACTGTCTTAACTTATTTTATTGCATTTATAATTGTCACGTTCATTTTGACATGTTATGTACATGTTATTACACTGTAATTACATTGGTACTTAGATTGTAATAACAGCTTGGTAAATAATTATGTTAAACTCAATGAATAACTAACTATATAAAGTATTTTATCTTTCAATTATAGTAGTAATTTCAATTGTAGTAGTAATTTTTCTAGAACATAGAAAAAATATATTTCACTTGCATTTTTTTTTTGTAAGTTAAACTAAGAAATGTATAAGTGTAAATGATTAATTAGGCAAAAACACGTAGGCAGGGCAAAACAGTTCAGATTTTATAAACCAGAGATCTCCAATACCAGGCAGACAATCCAGCTGGGAGAAACACAAAAAAAATGATCAAAAAGCAGAGCAAGATTTGGAATCAGATTCTAAAGAAAGAGTTGGTCTAAATTTAAATTAACATTTTTTTAGGTTTTACATACAGCTTATGCTGAAGGAGTTCTTGCAGCACTTGGCATTTGTGGGTGATATGAAAATATAGAAAAGAAGGGTAATTCAGAATGTCATTGTGTGCTATAATATACTACCTAAACATGTTTTGCAGAACATCATTAAATTCAATTCATTTCAAGTTCATTAATATAGCGCTTTTTACAACGTAGCATTGTCTCAAAGCAGCTTCACAATATTACACTGTCTTAAAAGGCTAATCCCAAGTTGAGCAAGCCTAGGGCGACAGTGGCAAGGAAAAACTCCCTAAAATGGTAGGAAGAAACCTTGAAAGGACCAAGACTCAACAGGGGACGCGTCCTCCACGGTTGGCCTAGACGCTAACTAAATAATCTCCGTACTTTAGTTCGATTTTTGCTTTTTCCTTGTTTTAGACTTAACACTAAGGTTCTGACCGGCTCTGGTTCTGGAACCTGGATCCTGTGGACATGTTTGACCTTGGGTTGTGCGTCAAAAGGTTTAACGGTGACCTTGGTTGTTGTGTTGCCTCCTCCTGCCCCTTAGACGTAGGTTGATGCTTCCAATCCCTCAAATTGGTCCCTCTCTTCGTTTTTATAGCAGCGCTGCCGGAGTCTCTGGCAACGTTGTACGTTCTGACATGTCGGTGTGTCTTTTCTCGACGTAAATCCCCATATTTTTTCACTCAGACATGTGATCGGACAGAGCTGGACAGGCCTGGATGTCTAGAGAACGGGCACTAGACCCAAAGCAAACTTCTGAATGTTCAAAATTTTGGATTTGACTGAACTCCGGGCCCGTTCTAAGCCCACCTCGGGTCCACTGGGTTTCCCCAGCGTGGAGGACGAGGCGAGGCAACGGGGAGGAGAGAGGCAGGAGAGGAAAGAAGACAGAGAGAATATCTGGGGAGAAAAATCTATGCAGCGAGGCAGGCCGAGTCTGCACGGGCAGACGGCAATCGATAAATCAATAGGCAGCGCTGGTTGGCTGCGGGATGCGAGAGGGAAGGAGGCGGCCCGTCTGATGATGGATGGATGGAGCGATAGCAGTCAACACCGAGGCCAGAGGTGAGCCTCATATCCAGCTTGGGCGGAGAGAGAGACAGAGGGAGAGGAAAGCCGTGAACCTCGGCACATGATGAAGTGAAGGGCAGCTTGAATGAAGCTCATCCGGCCAAACCTCCCTCCATTTCTCTCCAGCCTGGCATCCTGGATCTCATCTGTTTTCCTCCAGCGCTTCCATTCCTTTTGTACGTCCTTATGTGCAACCGACAAGGGCTATCGACTGCACATTCATAAAGAATTGAACAGGATTTTAGCTTGCAGGATGGGGCACTCTGAGCTTTAATTACAAACATTTTAGACAACATTCAGATAAACCAGAGTTTAAAAACGTTGCTGAGACGGAGCGCTCCCAGTTTATATTCTGCCTGACTGGGAAAAGGTTGTGGGTTCACAGCATGCTCAGATTGAGAAAGGAGCGCAGGGAGTTCCACCGCCTCCTACGGGACCTCAGACCATACGAATAGAGGTGGAGAAACATTTCTAGGCTGTTTATTCCACCGACTGAGCGTTACTGGTGTAGAAAATACTCGTACTAATTAATAATAATATTAATAATAATATATATATTTTTTGTATTTCCAAAAAATTACAATATATATATTTAATATGTATAATATGTATATATTTTTTGTATGTTTTTTGGTATCCGCCGCGGCAACAATGGTTGAAATAAAAAAATAGAATTTTAAATTAATAATTACATTTTTTTCCAGATACACTTTAATTTAATTGTAGGTTAAATAAATGTTATTTTAAAATAAAAAAAATATTTTTATTTCTTCCTCCTTCCTTGTATTGATTTCACATAGTCCTCGAGAAATTAAAAAGTGCTTAAAAATAAATATATATATATATATTTTTTTTCCTTCCTCCTCAGTAGATTCTTAAGCAGAGACATTCGAGGAACAAGCAATTAAAAAAGTCTGGCCCTAAGAACAGAAGTATCTTAATCTACTCACAGTTTGTGTTGCTACCATGAAAGCTTACCGCCTTATTTGGATTTTACTGAAGGCCGGGTTTCAAAACAAATAAAGAACAGATCAGGTTTAGTTAGGGGTGTGTGTGTTCTTTTTAAGAAATATAAAAGTTTCTCCAAAACAGTAGTTATTAGTGCTTATTTCTAAAGAACTGCGCTGCAACAGTGACCCCTGCCAGGCCTATGAGGAACTGCCGTCCTATACAGGGCAGCTGAATTTAGGGGATAGATGCCAGATCCTAGAGAGACTCTGACCAGCAAATGTGTGTTTAAAACAAGAAGGAAAAAACAATGTAATTTCTGTGTTAATTGGCTCAGTATTAGAGCTAATAATGTTATTACTGTATTTTACAGGGTGTCCCCATGAATTCTCTACGATTTCTTTTTGAAGGACAGAGAATCGCAGATAACCAGACTCCTAAAGAGGTATGCTCTTCACTGGTCCTTTATATTTACCCAATGATTTAAATTAATTCCAAATCTCACATGTGCTCAAAGATCATGTTCAATATAGGAGTGTTTTACAAGCACTGAATGTTGATTGGGAGGTCGGTAGGGACTTTAGGTCGGGGCACGTTTTGTCTTCTGTCAACAAAATGATAACCGCTGATGAACTGAGCATTGATTGGTACATTTTTACCAGGTCAATTCTGTTCTGTTACAAATTGATTTTATTGGTCCAAATTTGAGCTTTGGTTCAAAAATTAAGCCTTCTGATTTTTTCCAGGTCAATTCTGATTGGTTAAAATAATAAGGAGCCTTCTGAATGGTATTTTTTCCCCTGGGTCAGTTCTGGTTGGTTGAATATTTGAATATTCTACCAGGTTAAAATTTGATCCTTTATTAAAAAATTGAGCAATGTGATTGGTTGATTTGTATTTCTGTCTTCCTCAGGTCAGTTCTGATTAGTTGAAAATCCAAGCCTTCTGATTGGTCAGAATTTTCAGTCAATTCGTATTTCGTGTTGATCGACAAATTGATCAATCTGTTTGGTTGATTGATTTTCTCAGATTGTTTATTTTAT
This sequence comes from Parotocinclus maculicauda, assembly GCA_034780255.1. Lineage (NCBI taxonomy): Eukaryota > Metazoa > Chordata > Actinopteri > Siluriformes > Loricariidae > Parotocinclus > Parotocinclus maculicauda. The sequence goes on along the minus strand of JAUZSU010127455.1, from coordinate 1,964 downwards.
TTTAATTTTTTTTAAACAAACCTCTGGTCGTGAGGGGGAATGGAGTAGATGGCCTCTGTGTTGCTCCCCCAACATATAATTTATTTGAATATTTAAACCCCAAAAAACAGTGTTTATTTTCTTCTATATCGTACAGATAAATATCAGATCACCTCCAAAGTGACTAAAAGCAAGAAAGAGTCGAGCGCTAAAGCAGATCCTGGTGAACCTGCTGGAAACTTACTCAGCATGGCATCGCCTAACAGCCATCAGTGCAGAATTCAAATCCGTCTTCTCCACCGCATTTTTTTTTTAAATTATTCTAGAAATATTCTAAAAATATATAAAAATATTTCCTAGGCCAGTCCTGAATGGCTGACAAATCCTGCTTACTGATTGTTCAAAATTTTCCCAGGACTATTCAGATTTGGTTGACATTTTTTTTTACCAGGTCTACTCTGATTTGGTGACTAAAGTTTGAGAAATCAGATACTAAAAGAGAAACCAGGCCACAGAAGAACGATGAATATTTTGAGATCGGATCAGCTGAACATTGCTCTGGCTAAGAGCACCTGCTAAACAATTCCTTAGCAATGCAAGTCGGCAGTGTTTGTGTTGTGCGCTCGTGTAGTGTGTTATGAATAAGAGTTTATGGGCAGGTTGAACTTGGAAGCATTTTCAGTCTCAGGTGTCTGGTTGAGATGATTTCATGCAGCAGGTAGAGAAGAAGGCTGGTCTCTTACCTCTTCGTTTCTCTGCACAGCTGGGAATGGAGGACGAGGACGTGATCGAGGTGTATCAGGAACAGACCGGCGGGTATTGGAACGATTAGAGCTTTATCGCTTCTTCCTTTTCTTTTTAAATCCTAATTTTGTATGTATGATGATTATTTCTTCTATTTCCTTTTGATCTTCTGCCATAGGGAAATGGAAAAACCATCTGGACTAAGCTAAGGGCTGCTTTGAGTCAGGGTATAGACATAGGATAAGGAAGGAATCTTGAACGGGGAGTTAACCCCATGTTTTTCTCCTTTTTTCGCCCTTTCTCTTAGCCTCTTACACACACACAGCACGTCTGTTACAACAGCCAACAGAACGCCTCGTAGTTTGCCCCTAGACCTTTGAAGTAGCTTCTTCTATTTTGTAATCGGATCAGATGTCCAGACTCATTAAACCATACCGTGCATAAAGTAGAAATATTGCTGCGACCCCGAACTTTAGATCCTGATGTGCTTTTAGATCTCGAGTTTTTTTCCTGTGTAATTGTTTGTGATGTTTTTTTTTTTGAGTTGTGATTCACACAGCGTGAACCGCACCAAGGAGGCCCATTTGTGACGTGTAAGCAGTTCTTTCAATTGCATGTTTGTTTCCGTAGTAAATAAAGTCCTGAAACGTATAAGGCAGTTATTCCCCTTTTTAGCCTTTTGAATCCCAGTTACAGACTGGGAAATACAGACCTTTATGAAGTAAGAAATGATTTCTGATTCAGCTCTTGAGGGAAACGCTGACCTGTACTAAAAACGATCCTCAGATGTTCACTGCACGTTGGTTTTTTAACCATTTTATGCTTACAGACGGAGAGGACTTGGTCCAGATGGTTTGTGGACGTTGTTAGAAAGATTATTATTTTGTTTTCGTCTTGTTTTTTTCAATAAAATGTGTCATAAAACCATTATGCGTGTGGTCCTTCTTCAGCATGTATTGGCATTGTAGTGATTTTTAAAAAAATACTCACTGATTCCCAAAATTCCTTCATGGGTTCCAGACAGGCGGCTCAAATATGAGCTGGACAATTTTTCCAAAATTAAACAAATGTTCCAGTGCCAGTTCCGGAACCACGCGCTTGAAGGTTCTTCTGGCTCGGCGTCGCTCTGCTGGTCTCCATCAACAGAAACCAGTGCTACCAGAGTGCAGGAACTCCCTCCATTGGTTGGACGTTAGGAGACGATGTGCCTCCAAGGACCTCCCACTGAGAACTCATTTTCT
>JAUZSU010127435.1:4700-17242 GCA_034780255.1 Parotocinclus maculicauda | reverse complement strand
TCACTTTAATTTAATTGTAGGTTAAATAAATGTAATTTTTAAATAAAATGTTATTTTTATTTCTCTCTCCTTCCTTGTATTGATTCCACATCGTCCTCGAGAAATTGAAAAGTGCTGAAAAATAAAGATTTATTTTTGTTTTTTTCCTCCCTCCTCAGTAGATTCTTAAGCAGAAACATCCAAGGAACAAGCAATTAAAAAAGTCTGGCCTAATATAAAGATGATTTGTTATTTGAGAAGAGATCACCTTACATGGCTGCTAGACAATACTTTAAGATACTGCTCACAACATTTGGGGATATTTCAAACTGAAACAGCCCATACTGAACTATCTCTATTTTTTGAGCAGTGTATAAAGAGAATACCTGTATTTATTGTAGATATATGAAATGCCACAATCTGTGGGCATAATCAACATGTGGTTGTGGTTAAAGTGAGTTGACTCTGCTGAGGACTAGGTAGCCACTGGCCATTGCGCAGTAGATCTGATTTAATACCGTTACAGGGAGACTAAAAAAGGGACGTCTAAGTCTGGTTACGCTGATGCCTGAACACCAGTAAATGACACAGAATGTTTAATTCCGCAACACTTTGTGCAATCGTCCAGTTCCTCCCTCCACCAACGTACCAGCTTGTACTTAATAAATGTATTTCAATGTTAAGATATAAGTTTATCCTATAATGAATGAGAAAACTAAATAAACAGAACAAGAATAGTCAAATATAAATGATATTCCCATGTTTCTAAGCCAACAGACCCGATACGAGGAGATTTTCAATTGATATTAAAAAATTAAAAAAGATATAAATGGATTTAAAAACCTAGGAATGTTGTGGTGGATAAAATAGGACTTAAAATATCTTAAATCTTTCAAAGCTCTCTAGTAGATACCACATAATTAATTAAAAAAACTAATCGTCATCACACAAAACTCTGAACCTTTAAAAATGTTGTGAAACAGTGTGATGTAAGTTTCCAGTGCAGCAATCAAGACACTTGGCCACTTGTAGGCATGACCTAAACTACTGTTTCGACACAGAAGTGTTGTAAATGTTCTTAATTTCTGTTTGAATACATCTGGTGTTCATTTGTTGATTAATTTGTATCTAAAAAACTATAACCTGGGTTCATATATAACTTGTAGTAAAAATGACTGGACACTGTTACCTCACAATTCTAGAGACCTGGGTTTGAATCCACTGCCATTTAGCATGTTCTCTCATTGTTAAAGGGTTTCCTTTTGCAAGTTGGTTTGATGCCTTGCGTCCTGTGCTGCTGGTTACACGCCAGGCCCAGCATCTCTAAATTGGATCTAAAAATGAATATATAAAAGAATGATTGCTTGTTCCTTGTACATTTTATAACAGAAGACCTTCACAAAGACCTGAACATATAATCTCCATACAAACTATAATTCATAATGTTAAGCGTGCTGTTAAATTCCCACATTTGTAAAGATTTAGGCAGAATGTGGTTCTGTTTCATGTCACCAGATGTCAAAGACTGCACTTAATGCCTGTTAAAGCTTGACTTAAAACAGACAAGGATCCTACAGGGTTGTGTTAGGAAGATACCAAAACAGGTATCTACAGATCATAGGACCTAAATGGGAAATGGTACAATTCATGAAGCATTAACACAAAGTATTTAACCCATTCTTTCCTTTCTTACATTGTGTACTTGAAGTTACACTGTCACCCTCTAGTGGATATTGTCTGTACTACTTTTATATTACTGAAATGTTCTATTGTAATAAACACAAAGGATTGTGAAGCTCACTCACACGTACAGATGGAAACTTTACAGACCTTGAACTTACAGACACAAAATTGCATAAACACCTCTTTGCCGGTCTGAAAGAATTCAAAACACAACATACAGTAAACTTTGCTAAGGGGTTATTTTATACTGCATTATCCCAATAAAGCCAGACTTTTTTAATTACTTGTTCCTCGGATGTTCCTACTTAAGAATCTACTGAAGAGGAAGGAAAAAAAAAAAAATCTTTATTTTTCAGCGCTTTTCAATTTCTCGAGGACTATGTGGAATCAATACAAGGAAGGAGGAAGAAATAAAAATATTTTTTTATTTAAAAATAAAATGTATTTAACCTACAATTAAATTAAAGTGAATCTGTAAAAAAATTTAATGAACAGAAAAATACCGTTGGCTCGCCACCGGAGGGCGTAAAAGCAAAAAAAAAAGATATATATATTTTTATTATTGCAACCATTGGTGTTGCCGCAGGTATTCTTCAAATATGATCGTCGCCGGATCCGTGAAACAAGCAATAAAAAAGTCTGGCCTTAAGCTAGACACTTTTTAAGAAAAAAAAATCTTCTGGTCAGTATTGAAATTATCAAGCCAATGTAGAGCCATAAGTGCCATAAGGAGGAAAGATATTGTGTACATATGCACTGTGTTTAAATATCCAGTAAGGCTGATGCTTTAGTAATGCTTATTAAAATGGATATAAATGGGGGATTTAAGCTTAGTGGTTTAGGTACTGGACTCTGTAGCAGAAGACCTGCTTAAGTCTGTAGAGTTTTACTAGCAAAATGAATCTTAATCTGGCACAATTACACCACCTTGGATATGGACTTGGATTAGGAGAAAATCAAATATGCTCTTGCATACAGCTAATGCAACATTATATGCTGGTACGTTATTCCAATGCAATGCTAGTACAGTATTAGTCAGACCAATAATTGCTAAAGAAAGACTAATATAGGTTGTGTTTTGGACACTAGTATGTTTGTCACCACTGGAATCAACAGAACCATGAACGTTTGCCACCTACCAGTGTTGGCCTTTTGTTGAGAAACCTCTAACATGACTTACAAGATGGCCGATATTATACTGCTTACAAAATCTCGTAATTTAATCTCCAGACAGTTATCATATTTACCAATTTTGTCACAGCTTGGTCATTTGAGTTAAAATGATTTTTGTATTTTGCATGTAAACTATGTTTAATCTAAATCTGTATATTTTATGGATATATAAAAAGAAACTTAGCTGTTCAACCTGAAAGTAAAAACAGTATTTTGACAGAAAGTACTAGCTTGTTCATGACATCATTTTGAATAGTCCTTTTGATGGCTGGTAAACCAATGGCCTTTGGTTTTAGCATCCGCCTGCTGGACTGGACTTTCTAACAAATAGACCTTAGTCAGTGCAGGTGGGAAACACATCTCCAGTGTCATCTCTCTAAGCACCAGCTCCCATCAGGACTGTGTCCTGAGCCTGCTGTTGTTCACTCTGCTGACCCACGACTGCCACGGCAGGTCTACTACAAACCTCGTGAAGTTTGCAGATGTAGTGGACTACAGAGATAAGGTGAAACATCTGTTTGTATGGTGTAATAACAACTTGGACCTGAAGGTTGAGAAAACCAAGAAAACCAATTGTCAACTTCAGAAAAAGCATGTCCAGCTACACACCACTCCTCATCAAAGACACAGCAGTGCAGATAGCTCAAAGGGGTACAGATAACACTTTGATCTTGTCCACTCACACTGAAGCTCTGGTCAAAAGAGCTCAGCAGTGCATTCACTTCCAGAGATGGATGGAAAGCAAACACCCCCCTCCGATTCTCCCCACCTTTAATAGAGGGACTGTCAAGAGCATACTGACCAGTCACATCTCTGTCTGGGCAGGAGCCTGCAGCACCTCTGACTGGAAGTTCTTGCAGAGGTTGGTAAGGACAGCAGAGAGAATCGTGGGGACCTCACTTACAACAAGTTGTTGTTTGACCAGAGCCCAGGGCAATAACAGAGACCCCCCCCCCCACCACGGACTGTTCTTGCTACTAGCCCCTGGAAGGAAGGGTCTTCATAGCAGCAAGGTTTAAAAACAGTTTATTCAGCCTTGCCATAAGACTGCTGAACTTTAAACTGCTTTGTGCAATATATCAAATAAAAATTTATTTATTTGTGATGGACATAAGTATTAATTCATAGCTCTTTGTACTACTTGTATTACTGCTGCTGATTATCACAATTTACTCTGATCCAAAGCAATTAAATCTCGTTGAAGGTCAATTAAGTCCAAGTCTATGTCTACTTGCTTTAGTTTGGCATCAAGCACACAAATAATTGAAACAAAAAGTAAATACCATGGGGAATTCCCAATACAATAAAAGATACAAAAACATTCAAAAATAACCTGGTCTGGTCTGGTTTCATTATCATTTATTGTCCTGAGAAGGGCAAGGGAACGGTTCATTGTATACACAGGTGGACAACAAGAATAACAAAAAAACAACAACAAAAAAACATATACACAGGTGAAAATAACAACTATACAGAGTTGTTACTTATATTATATATTTTTTATATTTAATCTTTTAAAAAGTTTTTTGCATCTCTTTTTCAGGAACAAAGGCATCAACACATCATGCACCAGTAAAGAATGGAACAAGGAAAAGCAGATTTTCGTTAACGGTAAAAAAAGTCTATTATATTTTAAAATAAAAAAAATTGGATTGACAGTACAATGTTATATAAATAATCGGCTGAGCTCGTTAAATGATGTGTTTGGTTAATTCTCTAAATAGTACCTGTGCACAGTTTTTTTTGTAGTCAATAAATATCTTGACATAACAATAACAGTTTTAGCATAAAAAATGTATTACTGAGCCACAATGTAGTAATAGATCTAATAATATAGGGTACACTTTGCATAGTGATTCCCATTTCAATTATAGACGACATCTAAAGATTATAGAGTTGCGAACTGTAGTTTTAGGTTATTGTATTGTAGAAATTTGTGTTATGTATTTTTGAGGACTAGACTGTATGTGTTAATTTTGGATTCATCATTACGTTTTGCCTACTTTGTAGGTTATTTATAGGGACTACTCTAAGTGTGGGATCTCCTTTTGTAGACCATCTACCTACTTGACTGTCCCTCTGGACAAACGACATCAGTCATCACCCTTTGCCTTTTTGGTAGAGAAACTATTTGGAAATGCAAAGCTTTAGTTTGCCTCTGTTATTCCAATATTCACTATTCTGACCAGGATCAACATTCCTGCTCCTATTTTACACACAAAATCTCTCAAAGTTCAATCCTTTGTTTCTCAAATCTTTACTAATCTACCCTCATGACAAGCGAAAAGCGACAAGTGAATATAGACAAGCTGCTGGACTGTACATAGTAAAAATGTAGGCAGCAGTATCTGGCTATCCTAGTATCTTAATATCTATAGTATTGGTCTACTGCTGTAGAACAAGGTTCGAACTCCAGTGGCACATTCCAGCTGGGTCAGGGACTAGGGATTCTGTATCCGGGGAGACCCTGACTTGTGAGGAACAGATAATCATTTTAATGTATGTGTTGGTGTATGGGTATGTGTCCCTCCCACATTCCCATAGGTTGTATCACTTGTAAAAAAGTCCAAATCTGGTAAATGTTCCAATGTTATTAACTCAAACACTTGGACCTCCAAAGATTTATCTTCACTTAAGTGCTACAATGACCCATAAGGTTCCAAATGGAAATCCACATCTACCAGATTTTAGCACTGTCGTTATTTTGGGGCAGTGTGACGCTGAATAAAATGGCTTCAACAACAACCTGTTGCAAGAAGTTTTTTCATTTTGCATTGGCTAGAGATTTGGCTCTCCAGATAAACGTATGGCAGCAGTTTATTTCATTAATTAAGACAGATATTATTCCTAAAAGCAGGAACAGCTGATGCAAACAGAGGCATTTGACAAACGGGTCTGCTGTTTAATCAGTTAATTATATTCAGTTGTGAATTCCCATGGTTTAATCCGTTGATTCAGGTGTGAAATACACTTCAGAATAGTTAGATTCCAAATCGCACACAACGCATTTCTTATCCCTTGCTAATCCAGCACCAAGAGCAAAAATAAAAGAATGATAATATAATGACAGTTAATAATACCATAATAAAGCCTGTTTTTATAAATAATAAAGGAACTCACTAAAATGATGAGTTAAAAACACGTCCATCATTTGATCTTTCATTGTAAACCAAATAGCATCGTAATGTTTGTCTTATAACTGAAGTTCCAGAAGTATTTGTTCTGTTTAATAAAAGTGAGTCATTGTGTCATGTTTCTGTAATGTGAAGCCAGGGCTGTATGCTGTTCTTAAATGTTTTTTCTTTCTGCTTTTAAAATCACTTGCCCCCATTAGACACAGCTGCCCCTTCCTAATTATGTTAACCCTTAAAGTAAGACCTTTAACAAGTAGTGTAATTCCTATACATAAACCTTAATACAATAAATCAATTTAATAAAAACACATTTTAATGACATATAAAAGTTATAATTAAAATATTCAGTCTTCTCTGTAGGTCTAGAATCTGGGTCAATTATTATTTATGAAAAAAAAAAAAAAATTACGCACCCAGATAGAAATGGCAGATTGCTGCAAAATTTGGCATGCAACTATGTCTTAGGAATTTATGCATATGATTATTGGTGTGGGCTGATTAGACACTGTGTGGTGTAAAATGTGGTGCATGTCTAAAAGCTACCTGCATATCATGTAATTAGTGTGAGATCAAGCACGAATAAGCGAAACAAAAAGTAAATACCATGGGGAATTTCAGTCCAATAAAATACAAAACATTCTAAGATGAAGGCTATACCAGTACAGCTTTAGATTGTGTCTGCTTTCATTTTCATTTTTTGTCCTGAGAGGGGCAAGTGGACGGTTCGTTGTATGCACAGGTAGACAAGAACAACAACAAAAAACAGTTTAAATTGAACGAAACCTGTCATATACACAGGTAAAAATAATAACTAACTAAGAGTTGTTACTTATATTTTTTTAAGTCTTTTAAAAAGTTTTTTGCATCTTTTTCAGGAACAAAGGCATCAACACATCAAGCATCAGAAAAGAATGGAACAAGGAAAAGCAGCTTTTTGTTAACGGTAAAAAAGTCTATTAAATTTCAAAATAAAAATTATATTGACAGTACAATGTTATATAAATAATCGGCTGAGCTGGTTAAATGATGTGTTTGGTTAATTCTCTAAATAGTACCTGTGCACGACCCGCACAGTTTTTTTTTTGTAGTCAATAAATATCTTGATCTATTAATAACAGTTTTAGCATAAATTTAATTATGAAGCCACAATGTAGTAATAGATCTAATAATATAGGGTAAGATTTGTAGTGATTCCCATTTCAATTATAGACGACATCTAAAAATGAACAGTTGTGAACTGTAGAGTTTTAGGTTATTGTATTGTAGAAATTTGTGTTATGTATTTTGTAGGCCTATATAGACTGTTTGTGTTAATTTTGGATTCATCATTAAGTTTTGCCTACTTTGTAGGTTATTTATAGTGACTACTCTAAGTGTTTCCTTTTGTAGACCATCTACCTACACACACAGCTACATACTGCTCACTATTGTCAATTAATTAAATGTATAGTATTGTAAATTAACACAATGTTGAAATGAGTAAGAAAAAGACAGCTACCTGAACAAGGACAAAAAAACAAACAGAATGGGTTTGTTTTAGGAGTAAAAAGTAAAAGTAAAACTTTAAGGCTCACAGACAAACACAACAAAGCATGTTAAAAAGTCACATTCCCATGTTGATTGTGAACACATCTCTGTTTTGTTAACAGATATCAAAGAAAACTATAAATACACAAGTCCTACCGCTTCTATTGTTACGTGTAAAATAAATGGAAAACATGTAATACAATTATAGAAACTTACTGTTGATGCAGGTCTTTCAAAAACACATTAAAATACAATAAGGGTGTGTAAACCTAGGTGTTAAAAACTCATATACAACATATACAAAAATAATGTCTTTTTATCATAGGATGAGCATGATGAACGTCTGAGGAACACTTTATATGGTAAAAAAAACACGAAGTCTAAAGCAACTCTGAATATGGCATCAATAAATCCACTGCCATCAAGATTACATGCTTTGGTCAAGTATAGCGGGTGGAGTCAAGACGAGGTGGTTAAATTGTTCACTGCTCTTGTGAAGCAATTCAGAAATAAGTCAGAAAACACAGATTTCAACACATGGATGGCAAAAATACTCTACCAAGTGGAAATTCACAAAATCTCAAGGGAAAATATCATATCTGAAACTGAACCAAACCAGCTTGTGGATGAGAAAATTAAAGACATTGCCAAAAATACGAGGGAAAAAGACATTGACGAAATCATTAAGGAAATTCAATGCACACAGTCGGATATTGATGAGAAAGTTTTACTTCAAGTTAAGGACATTGTATCCTCGGTAAAATCATCAAATTCTCCAACTGACCTGCAAGGCATGAAGAAGCATCTGTTTAACTTGTGTAAAGCAGTAGAAAAAATCAAAAACTACAAACCTAGGTTGACTCAGATGGTGAGCTGGTGCATCATGGTTCTGTCTAAATCTAGCCAGTTGATCCAAGTTGGCACAGGGGAAGGAAAGTCCTGCATCGTTGCCATGTTTGCTGCATATCTTGCCCAAATTGGAAAAAGCGTGGACATTATCTCCAGTTCCCCTGTGCTTGCTAAGAGAGATGCTGAAGATTGGCGCAAATTTTATGAACATCTAAAAATCACTGTGGATGACAATACAAATAAGGAAGGCACCAAAGCACTGAGGAAATGTTATGAATGTCAAGTGGTCTATGGCACTGCTCAGAGTTTTGCAGGAGATTGGTTAAGACACGGGTTCAAAAGAGAAAACGTGAGATCTAACAGAAAGTTCCAGTGTGTTATAGTAGACGAGGTGGACTCACTCATGTTGGACAAAGGTCTAGAACTCGTCTACTTGAGCAATGAAATGCCGGTCATGGGGGCTTTAAATGTAATCTTAGCTGAAATTTGGTTTTACGTTAACCAGCAAGAACATCCAAATGTAGAGGACATACTGGCTGCCATTAATCATCGACCTTCTCCTACAGCAGAGTCTCAGCAAACCCAACCTGGCATACCTGGCTTTCAAGAGCACATAAACGCTAGGATAAAAACATGGATTGAAAATGCTATACACGCCAAAACGTTGACTCTTGGACATGAATACATGTTGCATGAGGACACCGTCGTTCCAGTAGATTACAGCTCTACAGGTGTAGTACAAAACAACATGCAATGGGGAGATGGACTTCAGCAGTTCCTCGAAATGAAGCACCAGACAAGACTGTCAAATATGAGCCTCATAACAAATTTCAAGTCCAACGTGAGTTTATTCAAGGGTTACGAACAGATATTTGGACTCACAGGCACTTTGGGGAATCAAACCGAACTTAACATGCTACAGAAACTGTACTGCATTCAAACCTGCGTAATCCCATCCTTCAAACAAAGGAAACTTTATGAGGAGGATGGCATTGTTATTAACGATGAATCAGAATGGGTACGTACACTTTGTAGTGCTGTTACGAAAGCAGTGAACCCCACAATATACAGAGGTCCCAGAGCGGTGTTGGTCATCTGCGAGACTATCCAACGAGCACATACTGTGTACGAGAACCTCATGAAAACCATTTCACCTGAGAAGATGAAACTCTACACAAATAACAATATGGACAATTCGAAAGTGACCAATGAAGTAGTCAGGGAAGGTTGTGTTATTGTTTCAACCAATCTGGCTGGCCGTGGCACAGACCTCAAGGTCTGTAAAGAGGTGAATGACTCAGGGGGTCTGTTTGTGGTGCAGACTTTCATGCCTCTAAATATCCGTGTGGAACAACAAGGCTTTGGTCGAACTGCACGAGAAGGTAACCCAGGATCGGCCCAACTCATCATGTGTTCTGCTCACTTCTCAGAGTCTCTTAAACTTCTGATTGCCCTGTCATCACCTCTTACCAGTTTACTTACCCTTCTGAATCACCTAACATCCATTACAGCTGAGTTTACTCAAGATAAGTTTAACGAGGCACTCAAAACTTGGCAGGAAAACCCAAACAACGAGAATTACGATACAGTGGTGAGTTCTCTCAGAGAATTGCTAACCATGAATGAACCAGATCATCCAACTGGCCTAAATATAGCAAAAGAGGGACGAAATACAGTGGTCGAAATGAGACTGGCAGGATTTCTTAAAGAAGACATCCCAAATATCACCAAAAAGGAGGAGCTCTTTTCTGACTATCTTGACATGCTGGACACCATTTACAACAATCCAAATCCACATGGTGACAGTCGGGAAGACATTGTGTCCTCACTCCATGAGTGCTGGGGTATGTGGCTTCTCGTGAAATTCAACGAGAAGGAATCGTCTGAAACATTGCGGGTGAAGTTAAGAGAAGAGTTGCAAAGTGCAGAGATCACACTGTATAGGAATCAGTCTCCTTCTTCTATGATTTACCATTACATAAGGTCTGGAAAAAGACTCTGTCAGAGAGGGTTGTTTGAAGAGAGCATCAAGATGTACTCATTAGCAGTTGAAAACAATCCCTGCTATCTGGCTATTGCTTATTACAATCGTGCATTGTCCATTCTGTCTAAGAGAGGAACAGGTTACATTGATCAGGCACTGGCAGACCTGGAAAAAGCCGAGAAAGAAGTCGAAGCCGACAAAAAAAACCTAAGAATGATTGCAGATTATGTCAAGAAAGCCTGCAAAGTTCCTGAGAGAAGTGTCACATCGTTTACAAAGCAATATCAAGCCAAGTACCTAGCACAGAAATTCATCCAAGGAAACATTCAGCAAGCAATAACTGTTTTGAAGGAAGCCAAACGGAGAGGTGGAGAGATACAAGTAACAAAAAAGCATGTGGCGTTTCCAATCATGGAGCCCACTAATCTCATTGTAACTGCGATTGTATTGGGAGGAATTGTTGAAATGCTAAGAGAGCTAGAAAATCTCCACTCACTGGGATTGGACAAAATGTTCTCTGTAAAAGCAGAGTTTTCTGTTTTCAATACTTTAAAGAACTTTTTTCCGATAAGCAATTCCAAGTAGGAAAAGGGCACAGAAAAAACCCTATTTCAAGATATTTCAAAATGAATACGAAGAGGATCCCACAAGAACTACTGGACAATATGATCCTGTCCATACCCCATCACTGTTGGTGTATTTTGGGGGTGACCATACACCCTACTGAACAGCTAATGTGGGGGCACTCTCTTCCAGTTTAACATGATTCTGTTCACATTTAAATATGTCACTTATTACTCAATCCCCATATTGAGTTGAAATCTCATTTGCATAAACAAACAACTTTAATTTTCTGATTGTTTGCTTTTTTGATGATCTTGTTAAATAAAATACAATCAAATATTTTTTTAATCACTTCATATTTTGAAATCTCTTAATTTGTGGGAGCAGTGTATTATGCCTAATGTGATCTATGTGCTGTTCAACTTTATCCCTGTAAACAGGCTGGAACCTTTTGTTGGTACCACTTTGAAGAATTCAATTGTTCATCACTACATTGTTGTTATTTTTGTGTTGTTTATTTCTGTATTACTATTGTTATCAAATGATAAGCAGGGTTGTCAGGTCTACTACTTCAGCTATAGGCTGTTATCTGTATCTATATCCATGATCTGATTAAAAGCCTTAATAACATAACTGACTGAAATAACACTTTGTTTATCCAGAAGGAAATTACCAGCAGTGAAATCAAAACTAATAATGTTCCTGGACTTAAATTCCTCTGAAAAGACACTAACATTGACTAATAGTCAGGAGTAAATCATGGTTATGGATGCCTATGTATTATCTATAACATGGTGTAATGAAGGGTTTCAAAATAAATCAGTATATTGTACATTTGAGTAAAACTGGTTTGCTAATTCTTGTCTACTTACTCCACAAGTACACAGCTCCAAATTCTTTCATGTTTTCTGACAGCCAGAAACAGTGTAAAGCATTTTACATTAATGGTCATATGTGTGTGTGTATATATATATATATCAGGGTAGCTGTGGTTAATATTTTCTGTAGTCACTTACATAAGGTTTACCATAAAGAGACTTATAATGGTTTTACAGCAAGGTCGGGAGGCACGGTGGCTCGGTGGGTAGCACCACTGTCTCAAAGCAAGAAGGTCCCGGGTTCAATCCCAGAGTGGAGTGGTCTGGGTCCTCCCTGTGTCTGCATGTACTTTCTCTGGTTTCCTCCCACAGTCCAAAGACAATTTTAATAGTTCCAATAATGAAAAAGGAAACTGATACGATTTGTATCCCTTTTATTAATGTCGTCTTTTTTCAGTCATAGCATTACACAGAAGAATTAGCCACACAATTAATTCTGATTGTATTTTGTTATACATTTGTAATTCTTTGTTAATGATATTAATTGTCCATTTTCAAGTACTAATGCTAAAAAGTTTGCACAGGAACAAGCACAGATGTCTTAACTTGAAAATGGTGAGATCATGACCTATTACAACAGGAAAAACGGTGTGTGATTGAGGAGTTAAAACAGTACAACAGATTACAAGGAGTTCTAACAAAATTCAAATGGACACAAAACTGCACACGTCCAAGTCCCAACACGGGCGATTCAACTTGACTGTCCCTCTGGACAAACGACATCAGTCATCACCCTTTGCCTTTTTGGTAGAGAAACTATTTGGAAATGCA
>JAUZSU010127424.1:0-17243 GCA_034780255.1 Parotocinclus maculicauda | reverse complement strand
TGTAGCGCATATTTAGTCAATGACATGTACACACAACAGTATATATTTGATCACTTATTTTTTGACATTTTAGGGGACGCTGAGCTTCCCTTGCAGTCAGAGTAATCGCCACTGATATTGACAAAGTAAGCTCACAAACCACAAGAAAAGCGTATGGTAAAATGTTTTTTATATTCATATACATTTGCATTACACAATACAAATTCAAAAACCATAGTTGTGCAAATATTGTCCTTGAAAAGTGAACTGGTTAGCTGTAAATATCTCTGTCAGCATGGCTGTATGTTTAAAAGCTAGTATTTCAAACGGTGTTAAAAATGAATAATATATTCTGATGCACAGCATCCATCAATATTTAACATTACAAAAAATAATGTGTCAGAATAGTAAACAAAGTTGGGAGATTAAAGTCATGTAAGTATTGTAGGTTTACATGCATAAAAATAGACTGACGCTCCAAAACGGATGGAGCACGATTATTGTTTAGTGCCCAACTTGCATCTTCATGCTCTGTAGCACAGGTCCATTACAGTCCAATACCAGTACACACAAAAAAGAAAGTTCTACCACCATCTGCACACAACACTTCCTAGACACAATGCTCTTCCTTATATATAAATTTCTTCAAATCACGACACTTAAAGTTGTTGGGTTTTTTTATGAAACCACCAAATGTCACTGGATACAGAGTCAAATACAAGGCATCTTGAATATAAAGCTTATCTGCCACAACAACGGCCTGCTTACAGTCTATGGACTTTCACTTTCTGAAAGATATGTTTAAGCTCATTTCCAAAACACACAAAAGTGACATTGATTTTAGAGAATGAACGGACCCTCCGACTTTTTATTCGGTTGACACTGCTATTTGAACTACTACCACACTCTCAATCTCAATTGTTTGATTTGCTTTGCTCTTTCTGCTCCATTATTGAACACTGTGGCCATCACTCCTACCCTGGTCAATGTGACGATTCATTCAGAGGACAAACGCAATCAGTCCTTCAAGAAACCGTGCCGTTACGTGCACAGGCCACATCTCAGGAACACCGGCCTGAGACTTCCGGCACATGCATTGTTTTTCCTCATTCTTCCCAGCGGTTCCACCTTCATGTTCCTTAGATGCTGTGGTCTTGTAACGTCCTTGGTGAGCACCAGGCCCTTGAGAATGCAAACATTACGGAAACAGTTAATGCAACTATAGTGAAAGCAAACACGCAATGAGCAGTACATTAGGGAAAAACGTTACTCCTCAACTTTCATGCAATAATCTAAATCAAAAGCAGTGCAATATGTAAATCATGCAGATATATGTCAACAGCTTTAAGCACAGCTTTAAGTGCAAGTTACACTTATTTCTGTAGAGCTTTTTATTTACACTGGTCACAAAAATTAGGAGATATTTTATTAATTATTTTTCACTCATTTTTGTGAGCAGTGTATCTTTCCTGTAACTATGGAAGCCTAAAGCAACTGTGGCAAGGAAAAACTCCCAAAACCTTGCAAAAAAGGGTACCCCATCCTCCTTGGATTCCAAGCAGAAACGTTCACATCAAGCAGGCTTGTTTTATTCTGTTTACTCAGTGGTACAATTAAAAAAACGCAAAAAATATTTCATCAGTGGCAGTTCTGCAGACTGAAATGCCTTGCTGATAACAGAGCTCAATGGGATGGCCTTATCCAGTATTAGTATGGTGTTCCCAGTCACATGCTTGGTGTATGTACAGCAACATTCATAAAGCCTACAACAATTTATTAAGTCTAAGGTCCTGTCCAAGATTTGTACTCTATGTTCTTAGACATGGCTTTTAAGAACCAATACTATACGTGTACAGATTCCTGACTGGTCAAGAATGAAAGGAGGAGCGTGTGATGTGTTGTTTACGATAATATCTTAATTGTTGTTTTAACGATATGCTGACATTAAAGAGTATGTCAATCGCTTTTTAAAAAAGAGCAAAAACAACTTGCATTTACTTATTTATGAGCATAACTAAGTAACATTGTGTGGATTTGTAGCTGAGCTGATGATGACGACAGGACATTGCCAGTTATTTGAACACTGATTTTTTTCAGTACATACAAGTAACTGTCTATCCAATATTGTGTCATTCCAGCTGACACAACTTGCCTATACTTATATACGTTAGGTTAATTGATTACTATAAATTGGCACTGACGTGTGTGTATATGTCTATTTTGTTAATTGGTGAAGGTGGTTTGGATTTGAAAAGATGCGTGTTGCTTAAAAGACGCTCTGCAAACTATGTCGGAAATTGGTTGGTTGGTGGGGTTTGTTTGGTGCAAGACTGGTAATGGCTAAAAAATTAAACATTCAAAAGTTTGAGCTAACTTCACTAAACTTAAATGCAGCTAAATACAAAATGTTTAAAAAGCTTTTATTTCCTTTATGTAGACTCTTAACAGCTCATCAATTGCTATTCACAAAAGGAGCAAAGTAATATCAATACTAGTCAGACACATTCATACTGGGCCAATTATAGAGCAAACAGTGGGCGAAAAAAGGAGTATTAAGAAGTCAGATGTCGGGATTGAACCGGGGATCTCTGGGACTGTGGCTGCTGCGTTAACCGCTTGCCTGTATTCCTGCATGCCCAACCATATGTCATCTTGTATCCAGGCTAAAGGTGGCCTAACAGGCTATCAGAGCCTGATTTCAATTGTATAGTTTCCCCAATAAATGTATTATTTTACTTTAGTAGTGTCATCACCTCCAGAAATCATCATTGCATTTACACGCAAAGTTTCATTCAATCTCAACCACTCCTTCCTGGTGCGTTATTTGTATACGGGTAAACTCTGGAAACAAGTTTATTTCAGCAAAAAATAACTACTGAACATTGTATTAATCCTGTCATTCTTTTATTCTTATTTATTAGTGGTTTGGGGCAGTGTCCTTCCCAGGGACTACAACAATGACCATTACCCAATTCCTGGATATGCTCTTTGCACCACCCCCACCCATACCCATAGCATTCAGGGGGCATCGCAACAAGTTGTTTATATGGTAAAGCAAATATAAGATTGGTACTGACCAACGGCGTACGTTCAGCTATCATGGGTCAGGCAGATCTGAGGTGTCCACTGTGACCTTGATAAAGATGGTGTCATCCTTAATGTAGGTCCCATTCTCTAGCACAGTCTGAGCAACAAATAATGGGCAGCCGGAGGCAATGTTCATCTCACCCGTCGGCCGCCGAAAGCTACTGCTGTTTGGGTCGGGCTTAAAGGCGTCGCCCAGGTGCTTACGTGTAGGACCCTGGTCCATCAGCATGAGAGTCACCTTCTGGCGGAAGGGCCAAGGCAGCAGTGCATCATATTCGCCTCGCATCACCACAAAGAACAGAGATAGGTGTGTGCCCTTGCCCATGCCGTCACCATTCAGGTATACCCGAGCGCACATCTTGTAGCCAAAGTATCCCGTGTAGAAAGGCTGGCTGTAAAGTGACAGCGTTTTGGACGCCACTGCGTCCTGTTTCCGCCGCTTGTAGTCACGGATCTTCCAGATGAGCGTGCCATTAAAGCTGGCTGTCTCCAGCACTTGCAGCTTCAAGTCCATGTCAGCCAGCCTAATGTCGTGCACACTCAGCAACTCGTCATGTCTGGACAGCTGTGTCTCTAATGACGCTGGAGATGGTATGGAACAAAGTTGAAATATAAACATCAGTGTGTGAATGTGTGTATTTATAAATAAATAAATATATATAAATATACATATATATATACACATATACACATACAAAAAAACATACAAGTCAAATTTATTTGTATAGATAATGCAGTTTTACAATATTATATTATCTTAAAAAGCCAATCCCAAATTGAGTAAGCCTAAGGTGACAGTGGAAAGGAAAACTCCCTGAATAAATATCTTGGGAAGAAACCTTGGGAGGACCAAGACTCAAAAAGGGACCCATGCCGCACACACACCCACACCCCCACACCCACACACACCCACCCCCACACACACACAAAAATTTATTTAAATATCCTCAATTTTTTGTGTGCAATGTATACCTACACAGTATCCCACAAAAGTGATTACACCCCTCACATTTTTGTGAAGATATGACACTTTGATACAATGTAAAGTAATCAGTCTACAGTTTGTATAACAGTGTACATTTGCTGTGCCCTTAAAATAACTCAACAAAGCCATTAATATCTAAACTCTTGGCAACAAAAGGGAGTACAAAGCATTCCTAAATGTATTCCATGTCTTGTTACTGTTAAAATTAAAACAGTTGGCAAAGTATCTAAACTACTGTGTGACAACTATGCAAATAATATAATATATAATTATATATCAATAACTAAATAATATATAGTTAAAAAAACAATAACTGATGTAAATTATATCACTGTTTATCACTACTTGACTACTTAATCACTGTTCTTAATCAAAGCTATGAACTATACCGCTCACAAAAATGAAATATCCCATAATTAAATATCCCATAATTTTCATGAGCAATGCAAGTCAGAACTAAGTTTATGAGCTAAGAAACTAAGTAACATTGTGTGGATTTGTAGCTGAAACTAGCTGATAATGGCAGGACGTTGCCAGTTTTGCCATAGGACACTATTTGATCACTGATTGTTGTTCAGTACATATAAATAACTGTCTATCCAATATTGTATCATTCCATCAAACATTAACTGTCAAATCAACAGGAGAGACAAACAAGCAAGTGATTTTCTATCTACAGTAAACTGTTGGTGTGGCATTTAAGTCTGATATAAAGCTCTCACACTCACCCAGTGTGTGTGTACTTGGACCGGTGCGAGCTGAATCGAGGGATGCTACCACAGAGCGCATGTTCTCCACAGCACCCCTCAGAGCTTCCACTTCCTCACGCATGGCACGCAGGGGTCGCAGTTCCCGCAGCTCCATCTCCACCTCCAGCAGCTTCTCCGAATGGGTGCTCATTAGCTTCTACGCTCACAAATAATTCCTTTTTTTATTATTGTGTGGACTTCCCATTGCCACAGTATTACTGTAGCTAATTAATAATGTACTTCCACCTAACCTCTAGAACATTTCTTGGCTTTTTCAAAGGGAAGTTGTTGTTTTTTAATGATTTCCCAAATGAATTCCCAAAAGGTACAAAATATCTGAACCTTCTGTCATTGTTAGGACATTTGATCCTCACACACACACGCGCACGCTCACCGTCCTGCTCACAGAACATTACATTTACAGCATTTAGTAGATGCCCTTATACAGAGCGACTTACAATTAATACAGTCTTACAATCCAAGCAATTTTGGGTTAAGGGCCTTGCTCAGGGACCCAGCTGTGCCAGATGTGGGATTTAAACACTGGATCTTCTGGTCCATAATCCAGAACCTTAACCACTAGGCTACCACAGTCCCATTAAATGGCGGATACACGTATTTTTAAAAAAAAAAACAAAAAAACAGCAAACAGATCATTAGGGAATTATTAAAGAAGTTTGATGTTTAAAAAAAGAACTATGAGAATAATCAGAAATTGCAGTCCGAATGCTGGCTGTGACAAGAGTCATATTCATCAAACATTAACCGGGTATCCAACTGTCCTAATCTGTAAAAAAAATTATTTGCAGCCATGCCACATTTAGGATTTCTAGAGTTTTTTAAAGATACTCAGTGGGCAACATGCATGAAAAAGTTAACAATAACACCTCTCATATTCCAGTGCATTAACAGATGGTCAGCCGAGTAAGCTACTAGAAATGGCTTTTACCTGCATGCCTAAAATCTTTTGCTCCAGCTGCCGATATTTCTCTCTCAGATCTTCACACTGCACATCCACTTCTGTAAGCCGACTGCTTAGACTGGGCAGAACCTTATAGCGCTCCAGCATCTCATTCTTGACATCCTCAACCTTAACACACAAACAGTCAGCTTTTTATTAATTACTATTAATTTATTAAATACTGGTTAAAACAAAAATGTACTGTGTGCATACGCATGAATTGCATTAAATATGTATTTTATATGTACACACACAAACCTCACAAAATTAGCAGATATTTCAAGATGAAATACCATACCATAATGAAATGTACACTATTTTTTGTGAGTTGTGTGTGTGTGTGTGTGTGTGTGTGTGTGTGTTAAAACAAACTACAGAAAAGTAGGAACAAATACTAGTTGACCTTACTTTCTATTTTCTAACTTAAACAAAGCACATGTAATAAGAAATAAATAATAGTCATTAACTATAATTCAAGTATAGGACTTCAGTAGTTAGGCCACCACTGGTTATTAGACACAAATTATACCCTTTGTACCCTTAATGTACCTAGAAGGATGAGCAAAAAAAAAATACTCCACCTTTTCTTCTAATGTGTTGTTTCTGGCCATCATCAGCCGCAAGTGTTCTGAAGCAAAGCTTGATTCATGCTCCCTCATGTCCTGGTTCAGTCCCTGGTAAGTATAAGGTGCAGTTATCTTGCAATTTCTACTGCTACATGCAAGCGCTATTGTATATATCAATGTTTCTAATTGTTGTATTTTGGCACTGTTTTATTTGTCTAATTGATTACATTGTGTTCTGTTGTGTGTTAAATATGAACTTTAGTTATCTGTTTTCATGGTAAGTGAATTAATGTTTCGGTTTTTGTGTATAATATACTCAAATCAGCAGCATAGATCATTACCTTAAAATTGCAGCCAAACCGAAAGAAGGAGCATGTGACTTGAGCCTTGGGACAGTCATGCTGGTGACTGGACAGCTATAACAGAAGACTTTCATGTTATATACTGTACCCACGTAACTACATATAGATATGCAACACTGAGTGCATTTACATGCACTAAACAATCCAATTATAGAGTAAGAAGAGTAAGAAATCTATATATCTATCTATATATATATATAAATATATCAACTACAATTTCAATCAGTTTTGTCAGTCTGCACATATAGTGTACACACAAACGTAACGCGAGAGGACTTATTCTCAGAAACTTTGCTACAATTTAAATTAGTTTCCATAGACCTAGTTAGTTTTTAAAGTTCCAGCAAAACTTCAGACAGCTCGAAATTAAACACCGCATCAGCTGAAAGGCTATCAAACAATGTGGAGTCTCAAATATAACAATTTAAAATTTAGGTTTCCATTATCTGATTACTCAAGTGAACATATACTTGTTACTGACAATTTGATATCGTATAGATACTGGATTATTAAGCATAAGTAAACTCACGCATGACTGTCTATAGAGCAGCACGACTCAGATCTACGGAATACAGAATAGCATACTTAAACTTACCTCACTCCTTAAAATGGACGAAAATGAACAATGATTTGGACATGATACTGGAAATGCAGGACAGACTGAATCTTTGTGTTTCTGAGGAAAAAAAAATAACCTGCTGTTCAGGGAAAACAAACTATAAAACTTATACTGCCAAAGTAATCATTAGCACAATGAGAAACAGGTCCAAAAAAGAGCCAAAAAATTATTCATGATGAAGTGCTTGGGATTCCCAAAGGCAATTAAAATACTGTAACTACTTCCACAATTTATGCAATACGTATTCTTTGAGATTCCCCTAAACTTTCCAGTTCAAATGTGAAAGCGAAAGATCATGGGCATGTTTGGTCACTAAGGAAGGGAAGTGCTTAACCGCAGCGAGTAAGCAAGTTAATTAATTATAAACATGGTCGAAGGCATTTGTTATTACCATGCATCACCTAACACCATGATAGTACTAAAATACTTCTTATTTCTTGGTCAGATAAGAGAACTGGATATTATATGGTTTTGGGAAGGTACCTGTAACTCTGTGAGGGCCATTTTGTGCTTGCAGAATTCGCAGGTTGTCTCCCGGTATTTGCATTTGAAGCTCAAATGCTCAGCCATGTCCTTCCTCATGACTTTCTCCTTACATTTCCCCAAAGGGCAGGGAACTTCAAAGTACTCGCACACATTCAAGTGGTCCTGAAGGTAGAGGTAGGTAGAGGTAGAGAGAGAGAGAGAGAGAGAGAGAAACACGAAACAACAAACAGTCATGAACAAGTAAAAACATCATGCACTGTGACTAAAGCAAATGAGCTCTAAGTAACTCACCTTAACCTGCTGTAAACTCATTTCTTCTTTACATCCGTTCTTGGCGCTCCGGCAGTAGACCTTCAGAGTCATAATCTCTCTATTGCAGCATACATCACGAAATATCTGACCATGAAAAAACTAAAGTTAGGTGTTTTCAGCTACATATGCTTGGAGCTTTCATAACAGCTACGATTGAGAGAAATGCTTACTTTATCTTCAAACAGTGGTTCCATGTCAGCTGGACAGACTGGATTAGATTCACTGAAACAAAACATTAGTCCAGATACAGTATTAGGCTACTGCATGCTGGTATATGTGTGCAAAAGTATTCACACCCCTTGAACTTTGTCACCTTACAACCAAAAACTTAAATGCATTTTAGTGAGATTTTAATTGATAGACCAACACAAAGCAGCACATATTTGTGAAGTGGGTACGAATACTTTTGCAAGTCACTGTATAGACATTCACACAAATCAGTGCCAATTTAACATAATCAATTAGCCTAGCACGTCTTTAGACTGTGGGAGGAAGCCAGAGTAAACCCACACAGACATGGGAAGGACATGCAGACTCCACACAGAAATTACAACATTACAATTATGATATATATACACAAATGGGTTACGCTAGCACTTTACTAACAAATTTACCTAAATCGCTCAACGATAATAGTGGCACAAACTATTTTTTTCAACTTTTTCAATTGTTTCAATTCTGTATTCAGTTCATGTGTGTATGGACCATTAAACACAGCTCAATAACTGGTTTGTATATGTGACCGCTGCACACTGTTCATGAGGAAGTGTTAAATTTCAGGTGTGTTTTGAGTTCTACTTGGTCAACTAAACAGTCTCTCTATATAGCCCCATGCTAATGAGGGAGAAGGGATACTAATGGGGGAGAAGGGATTTATTTCGGTCACAGCTATGTCTTTAGTGTACTGATTGTACTACATGTATTACTGTTTGGATTACAGACGTGCTCTGAAAATGTTCGGAACAAATAATTCAGTATTCCCCTACTAAATGTGTGAAATTTGGCAAAGCTATCTAAGACAAAACAATATGTCTGCATGCTTTATACATCTTAATCAGAAGGACAGTTGGAATCTGCTGACCATATGATTAAAAAGGTATACGTCATTTAACTCTAATCAACGTCCATATGCTTTAACAATCAAAGGCTTAAAACTGTAATAGGAAATTTAAAAAAAAGTCAGATATTTCTAATTTATGTCTGAATGACAAAAAACTAAAATAAGTGAACCCTTTTGACATCTGCTGACAGAAAGAGAATCATAAGAGTCCCGAAGGAAAGAAAGTTTTTATAAAAGAACAGTGTACTAAATGTTTTCATATCTTATTTGATTTCTTAATTAATGCTAAATAATAGTATTTTACTTTAAATTTCATTTAAAGTTATCTTAATATAAATGTATTATTTTTGTAAAAACGCACGCACGCACACACATGCACACACGTCTCAACTGTCTGGGTATATATCTACGAGCAGCATAAGGTATTCCAGTTAGAACTAGTTTGCAATACACAAATTTGCAATTAGACCCATTATCTCCATGCCAACAAACTGAGAGACATGTCAGAAGAAAGCTTTTACTTTTATCTAACCACAAAATTAAGTGCTTTGGGTTTGCTAGTTGCTACTTGAAGAGGGTTTGCGGAAAAATAAGAGTGCACAGAGGTTATTTTCATTTTATTGTTCTGAATTGAAACTGCAATCAAAATTCTTCATAAGAAAACACTGAACATGTTCATGAAAGTAGTTTGAGATTTTGGGAATAGCCATTAGAAGATAAAAAATGTTGCTATACAGGGATGCATACAGTCAGCAACAATACTTAAATAGGCTATGGCTTTCAACTGATGGTTGATTGCTACTACTTGTCCAAAATTGTAGACAACATACCCACACATGTACACCACCTAAACCAGTCAAAATTATTGACACAAGGCAGGCTCAACCCATGGATTCATGCTTTTGCCACCAAATCGTGACTCTTACATCTGCATGTGTGGCAAGTCATAGGACCATGCTACATTTTTATAGTCTTCAACTGTGTAGTTGGTAAGCCTGTTCACCCTGCAGCCTCAGCTTTCTATCCTTGGCTGATAAAAAGCTAAATTTTCATTTAATCTGGCCACTGAACACAGTTCCAGTCAAAGTCCCAGTAACCTCTAGATTCTGTGGTCAGATGAAAGGAACATCTTTTTTCCCTTTAATACTTCCAAATAATTTGTTGGCATGGTAGTTTTGGACATGTAAAAAACTACCTTAATCTTACCATCCTTCTTACTATGTATATGCATACAAAACTTTAGTTTTTTCATGGAAAAGTTGATCACAGTTGATTTTAATTCTTGCCCTAACTGTAGATATTTTTCATATAAATAGCTACTTAGTAACTTCCTGATCGACTTCTAAATCTAAATTGTTTTTGGCAATAATAGTGGTTAATTAGCAATTAGTAAAAAGTCTGTTTTTTTAAGTTTCTGTGTTTTCTTTGTTTCTGATAAGCTGAACAATGTTAAAACGATAGAAATGGTTTGCTTTAAACATAATATTTTAACATGAAAAAAAAACAGCAGTCCCCTTTGCCTATCAAAATGGTATGATCTAAGTGATATATTACCAAAATTACATTAAACGGACAGTTTTGTCATAAAAATGGGCCTAAATATCTGATCCTAAAATCACCTCAATTGCAGAACATGGCTTTTAAACGCATTACTTCTGGATGATTTTTCAGACTTAATTTACTTCAATTGCAGGGTTTTTTTGGTAAGATTTATGCTAATTTCCTCTAAATTTACTTTCTTATAAACCTTTTTAACTCGTCTTTACCAGGGGTCCCAATAACAATAAAGGTGCTGTATATGTAATGACTTTGTGCACTTGGTCCATGTTTGTAATGATAAGGTTAAAATCTATCCCTACCTAAGCAGCTGGTTGATGCAGCTCTCACAGAAGCGGTGGCCGCACTCAGTTTGTCGTGGTTTACATAGCACCAGTCGGCAGTACTCGCAGCAGTACTTGGGCTCTGGTGGCATGACAAAGGGGTCCTGAAAGCCACCCCGCAGCGGGAAGAAAGACTGCTGCTGGTGCAGAGCGATCTGCTGCTCCCGCCCATCCACACCGCGCACTGAGGACATGACCTATATGAGGAGACACAGAGACACATAAGACTTCTGTCCCTACATAAGGAAATGTCCTGTGGACAATGATTTATTGATTTGACAGAAGCCACCTATCTAATCATAGTTGTGGATAATGATAATGTTTTTTCTTAATGGTGTGAATAGAGGGGCAACAGAGAGTAAGAAATAAGGCTGTTTGAATATTTTGCATGAAATGTTAAAAAGGAAACCATTCGGGATTGAGTTACTGAGTCATATGAAGAGTTCAAGCTCTTATTAAAGAAAACACTTGAAATGTCAGATGAAACATGTTTCCGCTGTTCCTTCAATAGTTAAAAAAAAATGACAATAAAAAAGGTTCCCACTGATAGGGCTGTGTCTGATTGTTGGATATTCAGTTCTATCTATTCTAGAACTCTGTTCTATCAGGGAGAAAACACCATCTGTTACACATATGAAACAACACCATTCTACACCTTTAAACCATTTAAACCAGGTCAAATTGCACAACAAACACTGCATAGTACAACCAAAGATATAACACCAGAAATCATAGCATTCATACTACCACATTTAATTCAGACTGACAACTAGTGATGAACTCCGATGCCAAAATGCCATTCACCAGTTATTCTCTCATGCAATTTGCCATTTTCAGACCAAGAATTCTAAAGCTTGGGGCCAGAAAGCAGAAAATTCTTCAGATGCATAGCGAGATATTCAAATGGAGCAAAATCCCCAGAGAGAAAACACCTTGCAGTATAAACAAGTGGCACTCGTATTCACTCTAAAGTGTCTTCATGTCAGTGACAACAGTACCGACGGCTCCATTAGTGGTGAAGTCTGCTTGTTGTTGTCTAAATATTTTTACAGAAATTATTCTTATTGCATATTGCCACTACAATAACTGTAATCACTCTTCCAAAAGAAGTAGAAGGACAAAGAAAAGCTTGTTATTTATTATACAGTGCTTGTTCATTTCCTCCATCTCCTTGTAGGCAAATGCAGAGTTCCGTTGAAGACTGGGTTGCTTCTGGCTACCAGTGAAATTTAAAGTGAAGAATATTCCTTACAAGTTCACCATCCATATTAGTGGTCGATTGATTAACCTGTCAGTCAAATAACTTTAAATTAATGCCATTAAACAGCATCAAATCGATGCTTTCATGTGGTTTATATACAAAAATAGTGGAGAAAATGCAGAGAAACTGTTACAACTGGCAGCTCATAAACTGAGACTACTAAACTCCAAAGAGAACATTCAGTGATGGTGGGGCCATTCATGAAAAGACAAAAGCCATTTTTCCTCCATTACAACTTGCCACCATTGCTACTACTCTAACGATATTCTCTTTTACACAAGTTTTTACACATTTTCGACTTCAAGAAACAAAAAGATACTGTTATAGGTGTCAGAGGTGTCTTACTAACTAACAGATGTTAGTTGCATTATCAACTTTGAGGTTTCAGTAGCTAAATGTGTTGCAGTTTCAAGTTCTGAAGAGCAACAAAAAGCTATATAGCTTTGTCTGTCTACATGCAAGAGCTACTTTTACATTTCATCAAACCCTTTTACTTGCCACAGATTACAAAAGATGTGATAAGCTGATGAGTCAAATCAAATGTTTAAATCCAAAAAAGCCAAGGATTAGAGCACTGACATCACCAGACTCTAGCATGGTTGTCAACATAACAGAAGAATGCAAGAGTCCTCTGCAGTTTGTTGAGGTCTTGAATTCATCAGTGTTTGTTTCTCTTCCTTACTCACATACACACTGACATTCTGAATCCCCGAAGACCATTTATAGCTTAACAGAGACAGAAGTTATCGACATCTCCTGCTATGTGTTCATATGGAAATGCCTATGATTAAACTCCAGTCTTATATTGCCACATCAACAGCTCCTGACCGGGAGCTTGCAGCCTGGGAAACCCCTTCATAACAGGCATAACTCTTTGGCACTAATAATATCTCTTTGTTGGAGCCAAGTTGCACGCTTACCAAACACACAGGAAGGTCCCAGCAATGCCACAGATTTAAGCTTGAAAGTGTTCAGCAGATGCTGCCACAGATATTCTGCTGCAGTTGCACTCCAGTGCCCTCTTTTCCAGTTTGGTGCTTTTTCAATACAAAATGGACCACAATTACAGTGTCAGATGACCATCTCATAGGAACATAATGCTGCAGAAAGGAAACAATGTATGCGTCTTTCTTACACTAGCTGAAGACTCAAGTCTAAGAATGTTCTCAGAAGGTCTATGAACAGCTGTCTCTTTGCTGTCTGAGTAGGATCAAACTGGCCAACCACACCCTAACAGTTCCCAAACTTTTTTTGCAGTCCCCCCACTTTTGTAGAAAAGAACACTTTTAAAACCAATTATTTCACCTGCTCTTTTAAGATGTGCAGTTTTTTTACTGCTATGATAAGAGAGGAATGCCATTTTTTTTATAAACAGAACCAATGCTAAAACCTCAAATACAATACATATACAACCCCAAAAGAGAAAATGTTGGGACAGTTGGAAAATGCAATTAAATAAAAAAAAAAAAAAAACCACACAAAATGATTTTTACATTCACTGAGATATTTTATGTTTTGTCTGGTCAAATGCATGTCATTTGTTACTAAACATCCATTCCTGCATTTATGGCCTGCAATACATTACAAAAAGACGTTAAAGGACAGTAAAGTATTTACTACTTCGGAAAGTTGTCATTCATTCTCAAAGCATTTAAAAGACGTTTTAGAGATGCTAGCGACTGTGGTAGCCTAGCGGTTAAGGTACTGGACTATGGGCCAGAAGTTCCAGGGTTCAAATCCCACCTCTGCCACAGTTGGGCCCCTGAGCAAGGCCCTTAACCCACCAGTGCTTTGATTGTAAGACTCTATGAATTGTAAGTCACTCTGGATAAGGGCTAAATGCTGAAAATGTAAATGTTTTGGCAAAAAGGATATCGAGCGATTTTGTGAACAGTATGGAGTTGTCATTGACACTTTTTTTTTTGTTTCAAAATTCCCCATACATTCTCTATTGGGGACAGGTCAGTCCTGTACCGTCTTCTTCTGCAGCTACGCCTTTGTAATATGTGCAGCATATGGTTTTACAGTGTTTTACTGAACCATACATGGATATTCTTGTAAAAGATGACATCTTGAAGGAATTACTGATGCTCTAACAAGCTCAGTGTACATTTTCACATTAATGCTGCCACCACACAACTGAAAATGACCTTTATCAAGTGCATGGACACAGACCCATCCCACAACAGACCCTGGCTTTTGGACTCTTGATCTTTGGTCTGGAGCAAAAGGTGTTTATTTCCTAAAAAGGAAGATCTGAAAAACTGATTCATCTGAGCACAATACACATTTACACTGTGTGATATTCAAACAGATGCGCAGAGACTCAATTTGGTTTTTCTTTTGAATTCCGCACTTTCCATACCATTCCAACTTTTTCTGATTTGGGTTTGTAGGTGTAGTAAAGACCATACAGGAATTGAAAAGTTGTGGTAGTTTGATGAGTAATACTATGCTACTTGTTTACATCCTTTATCATGCCAGTGACAGTAACTTGTTAGCTAGGTTTTTTTTTAAACTAAATCTGACTAAAGAAAAGAACTCTTCTCACCATATGACACAGCTAGACGAAATGCTCCTAAAACATAGACGCTGATATGCAGACTAAGTGAAATGACACTTATGCAATAAGTAATATTATTACTAGTGCCTGCTTACGGAAAGGACTTCACCATGCTCACGTTTAGCGTGACTATTTTTTTAACACCTCCTTTAGTAATCATCATGTGCATTTCAATCCTAACTTTGGCATCGTGCAAATCCTCTTCACCACAGGAGATGCTGTTTCCCTAAAGCAAAGGAAAAATAACACTCAAATCCACCCCGTGGAGGGTGGTGCACTAGCAACTGACCAATATGCATGGCTCTCTAGGAGTGTCCACAAGTATTTTAGGGACTTTTTAATTTGCTGCCTCATTCATTGCCATCACAGCTGACACACACACACACACACACACACACACACACACACACACACACACGAAAAAGCAGATTATATATAAAAACTAAAGGTTCATCTAACCAAAAGCTTACTTTCTTTACTATTTTACTACTACAGAGGAATTCTACTTCTGTTTAAAAATTATAATAATGCAAGTAAAGCTCAGTCTTTAGCAGTCATGTTTATGGGTGATTCAAATGTTGAAACTTTTGTTTTACAATTTTACCTTATATTATATTATATTAAATAATAAAATATTTTCCATATTTCAAAAACTTCTACAACTGAGCTTAAATTGAATTTAAATATGCAATTGATTAAATAATAATTAATAAATATTTATTAATTCATGTTTTGATAAATGGTAAAAGATGCATCTGCTAACTCTAGTTAACAGCTAGTACAAGACGCAATTTTTAGACATATAAGTAATAGTACGCACATTTAACGTCCGTTTCGTTCTGTAAAACAGGACACTGACCAGACCAAGTAGTTTTATTTTAAGCAATTATATGAATTAAAACCCAATATGAAAACATTACTGAACAATACAATCATCCTTATC
The DNA here is from genome assembly GCA_034780255.1 of Parotocinclus maculicauda. Taxonomy (NCBI): domain Eukaryota; kingdom Metazoa; phylum Chordata; class Actinopteri; order Siluriformes; family Loricariidae; genus Parotocinclus; species Parotocinclus maculicauda. Next base: position 1,430 of record JAUZSU010127424.1, on the reverse strand, counting down.
GTAGGATCTGTTATACAAATTAAAACGCTTACCAAAACCTAAAAAAGAAACAACGATACCGTCCTTATTTTCTGCCATTAAAGACTGTGATACTCTTTTCAGTAGGTGTCACAAGGGTTTGCTCATACGAGTTTTTTGTCATTAATTCATGATTTAGATGTACGTATGACAGATTTTTATTTTAGTTTTATGCGGATTAGCATACTGTAATAGTGCATTATCGCCCCCGTCTGGGCTGGATGATGTCTTTGAAAGATCTCACCACTGAGTGCTCTATTGACAGTACTTATTTTAGAAGTCTGAATCTGTGTTCAAATTTGTGGACAAAAACAAATTCCAATTGACCATTCGATTTTCCAGTTGTTCGAGTGAAGAGGCATTTAAATTATAATAATGAGTTAGTTATAGTTAGAGAAACAAACCAAAAAAAAAAAAAAACACTATTTATTTACGTTATTACAAAAACAGTTTTAAAAACAAATTCCATGAACTGATCCCGTTATTATCATTTTAACAGAGCAGACGTTTTTAAGTCAAATTAGCAAAGTATTGATGTATAAAACTTTTACAATAATGTAAAACAAAAGTTTATTTGGCGATGCAATAAATGGTACTCTAAAACCATAAGCTACTTACTTTCTAAAAGTATTTCGAACATGGATATAGAACACAGTAGACCTAACTAAACAAATCCCCTTCTATGAACACAATATCCTGTAATACAGCCACGCTGAAGAGTTACAGGGTACAGCTATGAACTGACATGTACATTGCAGTAACAGACAGAACATAAAGTCTATACCTTTGTCTCAGAACGTGCGAGGGCACAAGTTCAGACGGCCTCACACGGTGTTCCGTGTCCGAGTCCTACAGAACCTAACACCAGAAAAAGCGGCCGAGGAAGAGTGTAACCTGATCCAGCAAGAGTGTAAGTTCAGAGCTGAATGGCGTCCAGGTAAAGGAAGCTTCTTTGAACATGCCTACTCTGCCTGAGAAATCATAGCAAAAATGAAACAGAAGTCTGAAGGGGAATATCAGGCCTATTCTCGTCTGACCTTTCGACAGAGGAAGAGACCAAGCGTGACTGACAGACAGTTAACGGGAAGCTGACGATGAATTTTCAGTGCTGATGGCAAATTATGTGGTGATTTGTAATTAAGAAAGGATGTGCCAGAATAACGCAGCACCTACCAAACCAAATGGGTTAAGAAGGTGCACTAGGTCTGCTCCTGTGACGAGATTCGGCTCCAAACCAAGGCGTGTGCACGTGCTGGAGCGTACCAGGGGACCATACCGTGTTTATTCTGAGAGTGAAACAGATGTCAGATTCAAATAGCCTAGGTTGCGATGTGAATCTGCATAAGAGCACCCGGTGATCATTTCAGAAGTGACCCTACATCCTCAAACCACTGACAACCCTACAGAGACTT
>JAUZSU010127413.1:0-17243 GCA_034780255.1 Parotocinclus maculicauda | reverse complement strand
GCAGTTCCTTCATGATTCTCATTTGCATTGACATGCACTGTGAGCTGTAAGGTCTTATATAGACAGGTGTTTACCTTTCCTAATCAAGTCCAATCAGTTCAATTAAACACAGCTGGACTCTAATGAAGGAATAGAACCATCTTAAGAAGGATAAGAAGAAATGGACAGCTTGTGAGGTAAATGAGTGTCACAACAAAGGGTCTGAATACTTATGACCATTTCATATTTCAGTTTTACTTTTTTAAATAAATGTACAAGATGGGATGCCGAGTTAATTAAGTTTTTTTTATATATATATATATATATATATATATTTTTTAGCAAATTACTGCACTGAAACAAAGAGTGAAAATGTAAAGGGGTCTGAATACTTTCCGTACCCACTGTAAATGTAATTTCACACATCTGAAAGCACATTATTAAATTTATTTTGGTTAAACTACATCTACATTGCTGATGTACTGTATTACCCAGATCTGACTTGGTTTCTCTAGCTGTCTGAACCCATCAAACATGTTATTCACATAACAGGTTTTCTAATACCAAGAAACAGCATAAACGGTCATTTAAATAAAAAAAAAACAGCTTTTCTCATCCCTCTCTTCCAGGAATACTCTGTTTGCTTCAGAGTAACAGAGCACGGTTCAGAATGTCCCTATGGTTATTTAGGAGGAAGTAACTGGTCTATTGAATGGCATGACCCAGGGCTTGTGAGGCTTATCTTGCTCACTCGCTCATTAACCGCCTGCACATCTCTTTCAACTGTCATCCATGCATCCATCGCCGCTGCAAATCTAGATGCCTGATGGCACCCAGGCTCGGCTAAACTTACAGCTGCGCTTGTCTCTCTGGCCTGAAGTGTGATGTAATTTCTACGCCTGGGCAGCAGGTCAGTTTCTGGCATAGCTCTGGATGCCCAATAACAGCTACATAACTGGTTTCATGAATCATAAATCCAGGTTATATTCCAGTGTCACCTGTTACACTGCCATTTCTGGAGATTCCTAGGATGCCTTGGAGAATAGCGGGCACAATGTTTTGCTGACCTGACATATAGCTGTTTCCATGAACGTTCTGTTTAAATGTTTAAATACAGCATGTATGTAGGCTTGAACTTTGGTGTTAAATGTTGGTCCTTGAGAATTTTTACCAAAGAAGTCACCAAAGAAGATGAAGTGAACAAGAGTCAAAAAATATTATGCTCGATTTAATTACGTGTCTAGAGTGCTACAGTACTTTGACATCAAATTCCTAATAATCTTAAGCTTTGTCATTATATCTTTACATGTCTTTCTACTATTACAAGACAAGGTCAAAATGTACTGTTGTAAAATCAATTGTCTGTTATTGAAAACCTGCACATTTTACCTGTAATACAAAAAATAATGTAATAGCAATTAACTTAACCTGACAGAGATTAAGCTAATATCTTCAGTCCAAATTGCATATTGCATATTATAGTGTGCGAGAATAATGAACTCTGAGTAAATGCCATGGTAAATGTAAACATATTTTTGTCCTTTAAAAGGATAATAATCTGTATACTGTTATTTCAATGTGAAGTCTGGTTAAATTATAAATGTTCATTTTTATGAAAGAAAAATCAATAGATTGAGTCTGTGTGTCTTGAGGACAGACCGGCAGAGCGTGGCTTGTCAAAAATAATCAATTAGAATTACTCTGACTAATTGGATGCAAAGAAAACACTGATCTTTTTCACTTGGGTGTAATACAGCATGACATCCATTACAACCCCGCCGTGAGCTTTGGCTTAGCCATCCATCTTAAGAGGTGAGCAATGTGCGCTTGGGCAATTAGAAAGATTTTGTGGGATGTTTGTCAATGCCTATATGGCTTTACTGATACCATGAATGCATCTGGAACAGTGATTAATCTGGCTGGTTTTTGGTGCTTGTTTTGTCAAAGGTAATATGAGGCAGAGTGTCTGATGTTTCTGATTGTCAACATGAAAATTGTAATTTTTTTTCTAAGTTCATGAGCAATCTTTATTATTTTCTTGAGACGATGGCAAAAGGCCTAGGCATTTAATACATATTCTTCAGAGTTATTGCCAACAGTATATAGAACATTTCCCAATACATGGGTCACATTGTAGCAGCTATAACAGCTCCAAAATGGCATCCTTATAACTTAGTTCTCTCCAGTAAGCACATAATAACTTTAATGGGTCTCTGTGCACCTCTGGCCAGCAACCCTGCCTGATCGTCTGAACATACACAACGAAGACTCAGGAGTTGGGACTCCAGAGGTAGGGCACAATATGGAACTATGAAACAGCAAATTGGCACTTTTCATGTTGCTTGAAACTGACAGAAAACATCACCTCTCTAGAGGTGTGGGGTTGGAACTCCACCCTCTAAGCCACTGTGGTTCTTCTTCCACATCTGGCACGGTGAATTTTGTCCATTTTAAACAACTTAACGAGGCATCCGTCATAGTGGCCTGAGGGTAATGCACCCCTTCATGGTTGCATAGAATGACCATTTTCAAAGCAGTGTTGTTTGTCTATGGGTACCATCTGAGCTTTCCTGGACTCTCATGTAAGAGGCTTTGCAGGTTGCCCTGTGTGACCATGTACATGCTGGTTTTTCCTAAATTCCTGAACATAGCTGTGTAAATAGTAACAAGTAAGATTAAGAAAGTCTCTAATAAATCTAGACAAAAAGTATTAAAATACTAAAACATCTGGTAGAAAAGGCAGTGTCTAAAGGCCACAATTGTAAGTATTCACTTCCAAAACTGACCCTTGGATGCCAAGTTGACCCTTCTACAGTTGACCCTTCTACAGCTAAAGAAGCTTGATCAGAAATGCTCTTTTAAAATAGGTAGCAGCAGGTAGAGGAAAGATGGGCTAAAGCTCACAAAGACTGGAATGAAGATCAGTGGAAAAGTGTTATGGTATGACGAATGCAAGTTTTGGATCCAGTCAATTCACATATATTTTATACGGTCATTATACAATTGCTAAAACAACAAATCAAATGGTGGTATGAGACTTGTTCTTGTTTAATGCTTTTAGATTGGGTCTGCCACACCTAATTTGTTTTTCTGTGTATAAAACCACTTAAAATAAAACTTAACATGGACACATCTGTTTTTCCCCCAGAACACATAACCAGTACTTGTTAATTGAGTATTCTCTTAAAATACTATATTTACAGACTAGACCCAAAAGAACACTTTTGGTAAGTCAGACCAAACAAACAAATGTGAAATATCAGAAGTACAGTGTTCTGAGAGCTTCTTACCTCTAGCTACGTCATCCACTTGTCTTTTATACATTGGTTATTTATGGGGTAGAAGATGTGTATTTTATATTGTAGGTTTTAGGTAGAACAATCAGTTTTTCGATCAACACATTTAACAGGAGTTACCATGTTAAAAAATGTGTGTGTATGTGTATACGTGTATGTGTGTACGTGTACGTGTATGTGTGTGTGTGTGTGTGTATACGTGTATGTGTGTACGTGTATGTGTGTACGTGTATGTGTGTACGTGTACGTGTATGTGTGTGTGTTGGAATAATGCTTAAACAAACACCTTAAAGTATATATGTATATAGTATTACGTATATATATAATATATACAAAAATCCTTACAACCACTAATCATTTACAACAGATCTTAAAACACAAATGAATTCAATGAGGACAAATACATGCTTTTTTATCCACCGCTGTCTGAAACTTATTTGTTTGAATCATGTACATTATCACTGTTAGATAAGCTCCAGAATGCATCTAACTTTAAAAATCTGTACTTCAAAATTACCCATGTTTGGTCTAAAACAAGAATGAGCGCTAGAGGAGGAAAAACACTGTGAACTTTTAATAACTTAGTTTTTAGTCTCATCCACTTCCTGACATATATATGTCTGGCTTATGTGCCTACAGCTTTCATTACTCATCATTTGGTTCTGATCCAATTACCCTCACCTCGACTGCATCATAGTGCTTTGTGATAATCTTTAATTCTGATCCAAGTGCAGATAGATAAATCTTATCTTCCTCCACAAAAGATCACTTAAACCAATTCACAAGCAATAAAGAAGGCTGGACTCACATCACACTTAGTTTGAACCTGAAAGTGTGTTTGTTAGTGAGTGAGAGTTATTATTTACGTCCAATAACTCCTCAATCTTCCAGTGAGAGGAGCATTTACTCTTTTCCACTTTCCTGCCTCATGTCTGTAAAGGTCCTGGCCTAAAGATGGTGCAGTACTCCGTACTTAGTTCTCCCTCTTTAAATAGCATGTTCAGGCAATAGCGACATTAATAGCTAAGCCACAATTAGTGGTTGTGGCAAAGAAATTTGAATTCAGTAATAAAAACAAACACTTAAACATTGATGTTTACGTTAAGGTGTGGGAAAGGCATGAAAAACATTCAGTTTAAAGTAATGTACTTAGTAATGTACTTCATTTTTAGTTTTTTGGTTTATTTAAAATTTTTTCCTACTGTTGAAACAGGGATGCCAATTAATGCATTTTGTATCAAAGTCCTTTGTTCCGCTTTCTCATATTTCCTGCCACTCCAACATATGCGTTTTTGCTCTGGCTGTCACTCAAACCACCAAGCAGTGTGTTGATAGAGTACACCTCCTGTAATCCTGAAATCCCTGGATTAAATCCCACTCCTGGTGACACATGCACAAACACAATGCACTTGCACACTTTCTGCCACCCCCAGTCTGTACTGTAAAACAAATCATATAATAAGCATAACAATTTGATACATTTCAGAATGTTAAAGTATTTTTTTATGTTTCTACTTTTGCTGTAATACCTGCACTCAAAGTGGCATGTACTCCATAAGGCCTGAAGATAAATGTTATCCCAGCATGATTTCATAAAATCCCAAAGAGACATTTGTGATATAACTGAGTCCTTGTCTTTCTGTCTTCATACCCCCCAAAAACACTCAGTCAGCACTCCTTGATCTTTTATGATCATCAACTACAGTAGTTACTGCAAAGCTTTTGAGCTGTGCTGGTTTATTACCCTGCTCCACTATGAATATTTCTCTACAAAGATCCAAAAAACAACTGTAAAGGATTGATAGTAATATGGTAGGCTAATGGAATCAATCACTTCAACCCAACCTGACTTTGTTGCATCATAACTGATTCCTGTTTATTTTTCTTGCTCCCTGTTAGCAGGCAGTCTCTTAACCCTCTGGTTTATCTGATTCAAAATAAAGCAAAATCGATTGTAAACCTGAATCACATGCAAGCTTTTTCAGTACCACTTCAACACCCCCCTCCCGTCTTTTAACCTATGTGGAAGTATGTACAGGACTCAGAGGTCAATGAATTCACTGCCGTGAAGGTGCTGCTAGTGAGAGTACCGTATTTGATCCCAGCATGCCACTCGTCTTTAAGAAGTTAACGATCGCTTGAGGCTATTTATTTTGGCTGGAGGCTGTTTTACCACAGACTGCAAATGACCTTGTAGTATGTTTTATTAGAGAAGTGAGCATTTTTCCCTTCATTTAGGACAATTCCGCTTACATGTAAAATCAGTGACACCTATACAGGGGTGCAACTTAAGGATTGTTTGTGTTTAAGAAATGCTGGGAAAATTAGTTTTAGTTTGTAATAAGGGGGCTGCATTTTAGACTTCAAAGAAATTGATTAAAGACTTCTTATTGCAAACAGAATTTATGATGAAGTCAGTATTAAGTCACCATGGGGAGTAAGGGTGGTAAAGGCTCAGAACTACTAATCAGAAGACTGCAAGTTCCACTCCCAGCTGCCCCAAGCTGCCACTGTTGATCCCTTGAACAATACGCTCAACTGCTCATGACCAAATTAGGTCATTCTGAAGAACCTTATGCCTTTCAGCATGACACTGTCATTATTGCAGCCCTCTAACCAGTCAACCCATCCTAATTCGCTGCCATCAATCATGAGTGGCATTAATGTAAATTAGAACCATCTAAAAGCAACTACAGCTCAGCTATAGGTCAAACAAGCTTACCAACCAGGAATGGAGTGCCTAAAACACATATTGCCGAACTATCTCTGAAAGCAACATCAGGCCAAGGGTCTCAGTTCATCAGGGGCAGCATGGATTTTTACTGGTTCACACAACACTGGCTGAAGTTGGGACAGTAAACCACCATTATACTGCTGAACAGTGGAAAAAGTCATTATTAAAAATATGGCAGACAAATTTGGTATGGGAATTTGAATATTTTATATTATATAAGGCATTATATTTTGAAAATACCCATTTGTAGTGTTGCTGTCAAGACCCCTAGAGTCCAAATCAAGACCTGGATGCATCAAGTCAGAGTTGAGACCAATACTTTTAGTCCGAGTCGACTACTGGCTGTGACCAAGACTAGATTAAAATTTGTTTTCATAATACAAGAATAAAAAGAACAAAATTGAAAAGATTTAATATTTGTAATTCACTTCAAATTTGTTATCATATATCATACGAATATTATATCTTGTCATCATATTTTTAAAAATATAGCTTAATAAATATATTTGGCCTACAATTATTATTAATTATTGTATCATGGTCAAACCTGGGCAATGTAACTTTAGAAGCAAATAATGGTGAGGATTCTGTTTCCCTTCTTCTCTCAAACTTAACCAGAATCACCAGATAAAGTCAAGAGAATAGCATTCTTGCCATTTTTATTGTAAATATGAAAACATAATAACACTTAAAGCTGGCTTTGAGAAACACTATTTTAAACAAAATGTACTAAGTGAGTAGACGTCAGACTGTTTAAAACAAAACATTTCTATTGATTGGATACTGAATGAGAAGAGCAGTAACGTTTTTCCCTGTTAGCCAATCCGAGTGCAGATTTTATTTAGGTTAATTCATTGTTGATATTCAATAGTTTACTTGATAATTAACGTTACCTCAGACGGACGCACTAAACTCGGCTAAACTTGACTTGATCTTGATTCCAGACTAAAACACTAACCATTGGATATGTGTTTACTATTTTATATTGTTCCCTTCAGAAATACATGGCACATGTAAATAAAAATGCTAAAAAAACTATAAAAAAACAACAATATGCTAGTAAACACCAATAATATTATTTGCTAGTTGTACTATATTGTTCTTTGCTTACAGGTAAAAGTCATATAGCAATATTTGAGAGTAATTTCGAAAGAACCTCTTGCCCCTTGCATCTTTCTAGCTGGTAGTTATACTGGCATCCTTTGATCTGGTAATTAGCCATACAGGAACTCCTGCTTTAAAAACCAGTATCCAGGCAGCCTGCCACAGCTGCATGAACCCTTTCATTTGCTGCCAAATCAGCGTTTTTGTGGTTGAACCGTTCATGGCATTCTCCTAATCATACCTTGAAGCCGTCGCTTGGCACCTCATTAGCATTAGGCTAAGTGTCTGCGGTCTGTGCTTGTGCAAGAACAGCGCAGAGGTACTGAAATGTAGCAGTGCAAGCTTCCTGGAGACGTCAGCTTTGCTGAGAGTGACTATCCATTGGCAGCATGACTCACAAAGTGCTACACGTGCTCTGCAGTTGGGATGAAAGTGCCTGAACTGAGAACTTCATTTACAATCCACTTTTACTCAGACATAATGTTATTTATAGCATGCTAGCTATGAAGTCACTTAAGGACACCCTCTGGGATTGTTGATCAAACTGTTTGCACTTCCTTTACAACATTTAGCAGACATTTTTTTTTAATCCAGACATACTGCTGAGCAGTAGTTAGAAGTTAGCAGTAACCTAATCACCATTTAAGTTATACCACTATTAACTATAGCAGTATTTAAGTTCAGTGTTTCTCAACACTTCTTCCCCTTTGTCAAGAACTATTTTGATTATGTTCTGTTTGCATTCTATGATGGCTCTTTATCATCTTAACTTTTAAAAATAAAATAAGTTTTAATTTGTTTTAATTATGCCAAGATAAGGTTTACATGCTTTAAAGTAAAGACTTAATGGCTACAACTGGTCTTGTACAGAATTATAATGCGTGATAAAATAATTTATATATAATTAATTTGCATTGGTAATGACTAGTGACCGGTACTGTGAAAACTTTTCACTTTTTTAGCAAAAAAGGCTGATGGCAGGCTATGGATTTGCTGAAGCTAGACATCAGCTAGTATTTGATAAACTTTTAATAAATATAAATAATGTGAACATTTCTGACATTCTGATCTCTAATGACTTATGTGCTCTCTTGTCAGTCTTTGTTTTCATAGTTATGACATAAACAGGTGTTACATGGATATTGGGATATTGCAGTAATTATGGTAATGTTGGGGATGATAATATGGCATTTAATCATATGCAATATATAAAGATATGAGAACAGGTTGTTTGTCTTTTTTTATAACTTTTTGGAAACCGAGAAAGTAGTCAATAAATTTATTGTTATTATCTAATGTATTTGGATGGAATAAATTAGTTTTAATTGAATTTGGGGAACCTGGGGATGTAAAAAGAAAGAATCCAGTTAAATCACCCATACATGGCTATTGAGGGGAAATGGAGCCCATGCAAATCATACTTGATTTCATAACAAACAAAGTGAACAGGCTTATTTGTGATATATGCATTTGGTGGAGGGGCAGTCTAGCTTATCTAATTGGGATTGTTCAGGTCTCACATGCAGGCACGAGTGGCTGTGTCTGAGGAACGGGTGTTTAGTAACATTTTATTATAATCATAAAATAAAGGTCCCTGAACCAGTTTGTCCCTTAAACCGAATCGACCAGGCTGATTTGCTGAATTCACAGAGTGCAGGTACAGATACACAGGGTGCAGACCCCCTGAACAGGGGAGCAATTTATTTTACATTTACATTTACGGCATTTAGCACACCCCCTTATCCAAAGCAACTTACAACTGATACAGTCTTACAATTCAAGCAATGGTGGGTTTAAAGGCTTGCTTACGGACCCTACTGTGACAGCTTGGGAGAGGCGGGATTTGAACCTAGGACCATCAGGTCCACAGTCTAATACCTTAGGTGCTAGGCTACCTCAGTACTACATGGGTGCACTACAGTAAGTCACAAGTCCCATTTTAAATTTAGCACATAGGATTCACCAGCACAGCGGATTGTTGTTTAAATTATCCTCACTGTACAAGAGGGGTACGACCAGCTCAGCTGAGAGAGGGCTCTTGTGTGGACAGAAGAGCACCAGATCCAGGGTCCAAAGATCATGGTCCATCAATGTTATGAACTTTTCTACTTCTACATAAACAGAATCTAAAAACCATACTTCAACTTGGGCTTGAGTGTTTTTTTAAAGATTAATATTTTATTTGTAAGTACTTCTGCCACCTCTGTACATGATGCCCATACTAACTCTTCCTGAAGTGGGAATAAGCAAATGACCACACAGCAGCATCAAACCCTGGAGAGAAGTTACCAGTTCACACCAGGTCAATGTATTTTAAGGGTTAAATGTATTTAGAACGTGTATCACAAGAGAGCCCATATTTTTATTTAAGACCAAATTGTACAAAACAAACAGGAACTGATACTGTTCACACTTTAAAGGAGGTTATATATTATCAGAAATATGGTACGTTTGATGTTAAAGAGTTATCTGGGGTCATTTCCTCCCAACAGTCATGTGGCCCTGGTGAACTGCAGTATAAATTCCCCAGAATATTTTAGCCTCCAGATTCTTATTGAGAATAAAATAGCACTCCATTATATTGTCTAAAAAATGCATGCTTAGTCAAGAACATATTTGAATCTTTTTCTGTTTAAATGTAATACAGTAATTGTAATACGGAGAACTGAAAGCATCTTGATGTTTCTGTTATTTACAGCTTTAAGTGACAGTTATTTTCTTCAGCTCAACTGCACTCTAGGAGGTCTCCTTCGAGGAATTCAAAAGAACTGGCTGACTGTGGTTCTTGGAAGCCTATCTGGAAATGTAGCTTGCTAAGTTGGGACATGTCTGCCATGTTACACAGGGTCGGTTTAAGGGGGACAGCAGTGGGGGAAGTCTCACTAGAGAGAGTTACACGTTGGAAAAGACACAGATGTGGAGAAAAGAGTAGTAGTTTCCACTGAGAAGATGCCATAAATCCTTCCCTAGACTTATGAATTTCCTGAATTACATTCATACTTTCTGTTTTTACTGGCAATGTGAAGCTACTGTGAACAAGTTCTCATTTGTATTTTATTAAATTTCATTCTAATTACTATTAACTAACCAACTTGGACATTTTTTATTTTCAGGGCTATTCAATTGTGCTGCAGATTGTATTACACAGGAAATTCACTCCATTAAAATGTTAGGGGATATTAGGGATCATCTCTATTTAATTTGATAATAATTTTACCATGTATGAATAAAATGTTTTTCAATAAAATGGGGAACAGCATTTGTTGTTTTGTCTTGCAATCTGTTACTTTTCTGATCAGAAAACACTTTTTTTGCAGAATGATTTCCCTAAAGTTTAGGTGTAAACCTTTCATGGACAGTGGACTCCCGAAGTCAGATTGCCATCCATCTTCTCAATGCCAGGCCACCTCCAACAACGACACTGACTGCAAAGTTGGAATCATTTTTACCCTTATAACAAATGAAGGTATTTCCTTAAGGTGTACCGTAAACATCTTGCTGTAATACACCGCTCACAAAAATTATAGGATATTTTATTAGGGAATATTTCATATTAAAGTATAACCCTAGTATTTGTGAGCACTATATTTAGGATCTGGCAGTGTTTCAGGTGCTTGACTATTGATTAGCAGATTAAGGGTTCATGTTCTAGAGTTAACTTTGCCAAGTCTGCCACTGTACAGTGAAGTTGTATTACTTAGTAAATGGCTCTGAGTTTGGGTGTCTGCTAATATCTAAATACCTGTGTTCAGTTCTGGCATTTTCTGCAGTTTTAAGTTTCCATTTTGTTTGACTGGCACTTGAAGTCTAGTGGTTGCCTCTGGGTGAAATTTCCTGGAAGGCTGACAGGTTTGTGTTTCTCAAGTTATCCTCCAACAGGGGAAAAAGTCACCACAGGTGTCTCAGCGCTCCTCTGGAAGGGGGCTTGGTCTGTGTGTATCATGTGATGCAAACTAGGGGTTGGCCCCAGGTTACACACAGGTTACTATTTTTCTATAAATCAGATTATATTACAAACCTGTTCTTTAGGCAGACATGGCTGAAAGCTGAACAGATACTTAAGACATGCTGCATCGGCTTGATTGCGGCTAATGGTGCAGAACAAATATATTAATAACTGCCAAAACAAACAAAATTCAATTCAATTTTATTTATATAGCGCTTTTTACAATGTAGCATTGTCTCAAAGCAGCTTCACAGTATTACACTGTCTTAAAAGGCCAATCCCAAGTTGAGCAAGCCTAGGGGGAAAAACTCCCTAAAATGGTAGGAATAAATTTTGGGAGGACCAAGACTCAACAGGGGACCCATCCTCCATAGTGTATATTAGTGTATATATTTAGTGTTCTTAATAAATTAAAAGTCTCACTGAGAATGGTATATGCGTCTGTGTCACAAAAATGCATTGCTTAAGATGGCGCAATAGACAAGACATTTAGTCGTTTAGCAGACACACTTATTCACAGTGGCTCTCTCTAACAGATGCAGTCCAAGCTGTTGTGTGTTAAGTGCCTTACTCAGGAACCAGCAACAGCTTGGCAGAGGTGGAATTTTAACCCTGGACTGGCTGGTTCATAGTCCAGAAGCATGTTAGTTCATCACCACATGGTTGTTACAACAGCCAGGCATTTGGCATGGAAGGAATTGGCTGTTTCTGTGGTATGGAAGTCTGGACTGGACACATCATTCCCCAGAGCTGCTATAGCAATGTCTATGTGGGTCCTGTGATAAACTGGTATTCGGTTCAGCTCCAACATGCCCCTGCTCTCTGTTGCCTCCAGGCAGGTTACAGCATAAAAAAACTGTTTATTCTTCTGGCATTCTCATCTACTGTTAATATGGCAAATCACCAGATCTTTATCTCTACTCTCACTAATGTGCCTCTGGCCTAATTTTGTTCCCTTCATGTCTCTAAAATCCTTCTATTGCTTCTCAGCCACAATATAGGAGTTCAGCATGTGTCCAGTTGTGTTCACATTTATACACTGGATTCAGTTGTAAGATCTGGTGGTTTCTTGGATCACTGCTACACTAATGACACTGATCTCTTTCTCATTTCCTCCATTCGCCTCCTAGATTTTATATAACATATCTGATGCCCTTCTGACATTTGTTCATTTTTGGTGACCTACACCTGCAAATAATTCAGAAAAGCTCTGAATTGATCTACCTCCTGGGGAAAAACTCCAGCCTTCTCACACACACCTCTACTGTATATGTTCATTCAGGGGTTATATAGCCAGATGTTACAGACATTAAATTATGGTGATCAATTGATTACTAATAAGTAAATCACTGAAAATATAATGCTTTACTTGTAGCTACTTGTGACCAGTAGATTATTTACACCCAATCTGCATGCATGGTGTGCATTAAATAGTTTAAAATAGTACCATTGTCAGTGTACAAATTAGACAACATATTTAGTACAGTAGCACATGCTTTACAGACAACATGATGGATGTTTTGGTTTATGCCACCACGTATGTGTATTACAATGACATTAATAGAAATGTATTTTGACAGCTAAATATATCACTGAGTACAAAATCTGAGACGCTCAGGGTGCTGTATAAATTACTTCGGACCTTATGGTAGAGTTTTAGCAGTATTAGCTAACTGACTTACTGTTATGGGATAACAGGACAATCAGGGGCATGATTATATTTGTATGTAAAGACATTTGTTACCTTTTTTACATTTTGATGGTTATGATAAGTATTATAGTAGTAAACATTGTATCAATCTGTACATTTCTGAACAATCCTTTAACACTGCTATTCTATTTCTATAGCTTAAACCCCTGTTACACTACTAAATATATATATAATATATACATACCCAGGCAAGTGGAAGTTTTCTATCTTCTTCAGTTATTTTTCTTTCACTGCAATGTGTCTGTATGTGTGTGAAAGAGGGACAGACAGAAAAAGTGAGAGAGCGAGAGAGAGAGCTGTTGCATTTGTTTGTTTATTTTCCTGTGCAAACGTGTATGAAAGAATATGCTTATTTACAATATGCATTAGTTTGGGAGTGTGAGGTCTGTGTGTAGGTCTGTGTGGTGGGACAGGATGGGGGCCTCAGGGGCCCTTGCTAATGAGCTATTTGTGTGTATTTCTAACGCGAGCGCACTGCAGTGCCCACGGCACTGTCATCAGGGGCCACAGCTGACCTTGCGCTGCTGCTAGGCTCTGTCGTTTGCTATATTTATGGCACCGGCATCTAGCTAGTGTGGTTGTGTGAGTGCATGTGTTGCAGGAGGGAGCCAATTCAGGAAGCAAATACTGTGTATATCAGCATAATGAATCAAGTGCCTGAGAGAAATAGAGAGAGGGGGCAGAGAGAGAGAGGAAGGGAGAAAGAGAAAGAGAAAGAGAAAGAAAGAAAAAGAGAGAGAGCGTGAGAGAGAGAGAGAGAGAGTGCGAGAGAGCGCACGAGAGAGAGAGAGAGAGAGAGAGAGAGAGAGATGGTTGTAGAAAAAGACATCCATTTCTCCCTCATCCATTTTTTCCCCTTCCGGCAACAAACCACAGCAGTTAGTATTTCCTCTATTTTTAATTTGGCCGCTCTGCCTTTTTTCTGCGTTTGCACAAAAGCTTATTTTAAGTCCTTTGTTTGCTTTCTATTCATACAGATCACTCACTGTACCTCCAATAAGGGGACACAGACATGTGGTTTGAAGATAGTTTATAGATACCAATGTATCAATCTCTTCTATTTATGAAATATTGAAAAGGACCTGGCATGGTCCCCCATGTGTTAGGCCAAGTCTCTAAAGTGTCCCAGCGGGAGTGCGTGTGTCTTGGGATGGTCTGGCTCCCTGACCAGGGTTTAAGCCTTGCTGCTTAATTTCTGTCTGGTAATTAAATAGCTACTGGTATCAGTAGCTGATATCATTACATTGGAAAGGGATTACTTTGGCAAACATTTCTTAAGCAATACAGTACAAAGTAATATTTACAAATTCCACTCAAAACTTTACTGTGGCAAGAAAGAAGCCATACGTTAACTGTGTCCAGAGGTGGTGCCAGCTTCTCTGGGGCACCTGGAAATGATGATCATGAGATTAAATGTTAGTCAGAAGAATTAGCAATCCTGATCTTATTTAAATTAAATGGATGCTGTATGCGCCAAACCAAAGATGAAAATGACCATACAGATCGTTATCAGCAACAAGTCCAAAAGTCTGTAGGGTTGGATCAGTTCCCTTGGCAAATGTAATTTATTAATGTCAGCATCAGCATGGGTGTCAGCATTAATGCTGAAAAGTAAATCAAGACTTTAGAACATATGCTGCCTTCAAGATGTCATCAATTCCAAGGACGTCCATTAATTTTTCAACAAGACAAAACAAAACAAGTCAAATAAATAGATCTGAAATATCCAAATTCATACATTTTCAACATTTCAATCATTTTGTCACACATTTTTTGAGAGCCCCTGTCCATCTGTGCGCTTCAAAGACACTGCCTTTTGTGTATTTTTTTTGCACTAACTCATGATAAGTTGGGTTACTTATAGTTCCTAGAATTAAAAAGATCACGGCTGGTGGAAGAGCATTTTCTTATAAAGCTCCACAGCTTTGGAATAGTCTTCCTGCTTCTGTTCGGGCCTCGGACACAGTCTCAATGTTCAAATCTCAATTAAAAACATATTTATTTACTCAGGCTTTTGAATAGTATTTCCAAATGTTTACTGCACTTTCTTTTATTTTTCCCTGAGGTGCTCCGGGCTCTTCTCTTGGAGCGGAGGAATGTGTTGCAGGCCTGAAATGCTGAACTGTTTATAAAAACACGACATAACATGAAATATCTTGGGTTCTGCAATGAAATAATAGTCAAAGTATATGTAAAGTATAATACGGCATTATAGTTTATAATTTTATATTCTTCTTATTATTCTTTATAATGTTGAGTCATATTTGGCTGAAATGAACTCTGTGACCTAAACCTATAGTCTGTTGAGCATCGCTGCAAACCTAAGGATAAGGTGAGTTAAAATTAGAACACATTTATATCATTTATTATCCTTACATATATTATATCCTTTTACATATTATTAAATTATCCTCACACATATCCTGTCTTTAATAATAAACATCTATGGGCAACATTTAATTTCTGTACATAAAGATGTGTGACTGTATAAATCACAAAATACAACTATTACTCTGCAACAGCAAAGTTGTTCGAGAGAGACGGACATGGCTGAATGTCTTTTCAAAGCAGTTCTTGTGTAGTTTTGTTCACTGAAACTCTGGAACAAACTGCAGAAAGCTATTAGGCTTCTTGTAACATCTTGCGGTGTTGTAGATTCATTGAACTGAGACCAAGACAAGACCAAGATTTTAATGTTCAAAGCAAGAACTAGGTGAAGGTGGAATAAAATTAGACTAAAATCAAGGTGAGGTTTTTGGTAAGCATTCCAGACACAGCTGAATCCACAAGTCAGATGTTCTACAACCAGTACAACCCTAAATCAGAAAACAGTTTGGACAGTATGAAAAATGCAGTTACTTAGACTTCTATTTCATTGCAGGCAGACTGAATCCAAGCCATTTCATGTTTTGTCTGATCAACTTAATTTGATTTGTTAATATATGCCCTGCAGGAGTCTTTGATAAGTTAGATCATTGAGTTAGCAGTGGTTTAATTACCATGTATTGACCCTTCTACAGCCTGACAAAATCAGGAATGGTCAGTTTAGAAGGGTAGCAGTCAAGAAACCCTGTTTCAGAGCAGGGTAAAAAATATTATGCATAGTAAGTCTGACAAAGATTGGAATGAAGATCACTGGAAATTGTATAAAGCTTTATGAAATGAAGATTCCAAATATGAAGACTAGGGTCAAATCCTTCACGATATGTTATATATGTTCATCACAACAAATCGAATGGAAGCCCAAGACATTTGCACAGTACTGTAACTCCATTTCTGCATTTCAGGCATGCATCACATTCTAAAGAAAATTAAGACAAGGACAATTAAGGGTCAATAATGGGGTGATAATAATAATAATAATAATAATAATAATAATAATAATAATAATAATAATAATAATAATAATAATAGTGTGAATTTCACCACTGTGTAAATAATAAAGGTTTATCTTATTGTTCATCATAATAATAATAATAATAATAATAATGATAATAATAATAATAATAATAATAGTAATTTCAAACATGTGATGACACAGACTATTGTAATTACAAAGGTAATATCTATGAAAGGTTTTGAGGAGCAAAGATTGGCATGGGATCTCCATTTTGTCAAGAAAATGCATGAGAAAATTATTGAAATGTTTAAATGCATTTAAATGCAGTTAAATGCAATGCTCCTCAAAGAAAGACTGAAAGGGATTTTTTATAATTTTTCCTGTCACAAACCTCACCTTGCCAGAGGTGGAATCCCGAACCTGAGCTGCTCAGCAGTTTTAGTGGTAAGTGTTTCTGTGTGATGCCTGTGGCAGAGGGTTTCCTGGCACTGTTAAGGCTACCATAATATAGATCAATCTCATCTGTGTTTAGCCTTGACAGAGATTTCTGAGCCTCAGCCCTCCTGTGGTGGGTCTGCGCAATGCATGATTTGCAGACCAGGGATGCCCCTTTGGGGTTTTTTTTTGTAAGTTTTTGCTTTTAAAAGAGTATTTTTGAATGTAGATTTATATTTGCATTTTTTTATGATAAGGGTTTATGGGGATGCCTAACCCCTATAGAACACAATGTTGCAATTCTGGGGGATGATCTCCTGACCAGTCAATCGTGTGTGATGCCAATCCTGGATGAAAAGCACTGCTGGGGCTTGAGCATGTAATTTATGTGAGCATAGATATCTTTGCTACCTCTGTATATTCTTGCAATATGAATCAAGTGTTAATGCAGTAATTTTGTATGTCACTGTTTCAGGCACTGTAGTTACTGCAGGTCTGTGGATGCCCACATAACCACGTCAAGCCTTTCAGCTATTCCTGATGTAGGTACTGGCATGTAATTTTGTGTATGAGTGTATGAGTGTGTGTGTGTGTGTGTGTGTGTGTGTGTGTGTGTGTGTGTGTGTGTGTGTGAGTATGCAAAGTTTGTGTGGTAGTTTAAAAGACAGCATCTCTGACTTGCATACACATCTGAATGT
>JAUZSU010127404.1:0-17245 GCA_034780255.1 Parotocinclus maculicauda | reverse complement strand
ACGCATGTCTTTGGACTGTGGGAGGAAACCGGAGTACCCAGAGTAAACCCACACAGACACAGGGAGGACATGCAGACACCACACAGAAAGGACCCAGGCCCCTTTACCCTGGGATTGAACCCGGGACCTTCTTGCTGTGCTGCAGCGGTGCTACCCACGGAGCCACTGTGGTGCCCTGTTTAAAATATACTCATAGTAAATACAGTATAAATACATATTCAAGTTAAGATATTTGGCATATTAAATAACAATGTGTAGCACTCCTTGTGTAGCCTATGCTTTATGTATAATGCTTTATGTTCACATATGATGTGTGAACCAGATTGAAAGGAAACCTGCGCCACTGGATCTATTAATGCTGTATTAACTTACAGTAAAGTAGTACTTGCTCAGCTGTTTCTGCTTGGTTGCAATGTGTGAATATTGTAGTTGGTGCCTGCCTATTTTGTATCATGTGTAGTTGAAGTCTATTCTTAAGTGACCTATTCTTCTTCCCTCTGATTAAAACATGCTACACTATAATATATTCAGGGAATGTTAGATATTGGTTGCCAGAGTGTTCTGGGGGTGTTCATTTTTGGTTCCTGAAACATTCATAGCATTTGATTCCCAAAACAAGACAATAATTTGGGTTTTTTCAAAATGTCCAAAATGTTCTCAGGACATTACCGTTTGCTTCATAGGACATTTTGGGTATTTTAGATTTCGATTCCCAGAAAATATGGGAAACATTATTTTTTGGTCCTGAGAATGTTTGTTTTTGGTTCCCAAAATGTTCTGGAAATGGTTGTGTTTGGTTTCCGAAACATTCACAAAACGGAATTGTTCATTTCTGATTTCTGGTAATGTTTGTTTTTGGTTTATGAAACCATAGGTTTTTTTGCCAGCTGTAAAAGACTGTTGATGAGGCATGAAGATAAAGATTTTTCTGGCATTTGTCTTCACATTTTCACGCATGTCTAATGCAGGGGGAATATCTTTTGTGTTCCACTTTTTTTTAAACATTCAAGTGTGAGATAAATTACCAAAGATCCCAGCCCCCAAGTTTAAAAGAAACCTACATTCCTGGTCATTGTGACTTTCATAAATCATAAACCTTAAGTACTGCTTTTATCAAGCCATTTAAAGGCATCCCACAAAACCTTAAAGGAGAGACTTTACTTGGAGCAGATGCTAGCTAATTGCTTACTCATTTGAAAAAGTGACAAATCTAGGCTGGGGCAGAGATAAACTGGGATTTCTTAATATGCCATGATAGGAGATTTCCACCAGTATTATCCACTCAAATACATTTTTACAGTAAATTGAGTATGGTAGTACTTCAGCGCTTGTAAATTATAAAAGATTGCACACCATCAAATATTTATACTGCAGATCCATATGGACCTAATTAAAATTGAACACTGAACCCTTTCTACAAAATCCACTGGTCATTATATTCAGACTCCACTGCACTAAAAAGTATTATTGGTAAGCAGTCTGAATTTCTATTAATACACTATAATACTAATACACTATTAATGACACAGTGGAGCAATCGCTTACAATGAGCTTGCTTACAAAAAGCAAGCATAATTACGTTAAAATGTTCATGTTTCATATCAAGTTTTTATGTTTTTAATTCACAGAAATCTAAAATTTTGTTGAAGGTTAGGAAAATTTGATAAAATAAGGTTAAAAAACTTTAGACAAACTGTTTTTGTGTGTATTTGTTTATTTTGGGCCTAGGTTACTCTAGGTATGGCTTAAATGGCTCATTACTATAACCCCAGTAGCATGTTCAGATCTCATATCCTCCTTCATTAGCTTCCCCCCTCTCGTTCACTCTTTAGCAGCAGCTAATGACGTGAGACCAGCCCACACAGATGACCACTTCTGCTTATATGCAGGAAGCATGGGAAGACTAAATGCTTTACAGAGATACAGGAGACAGTTTGTGTGTGTCTGTGTGCCATAGTGTGGGTTTATGTATTGCCACGTGTGTCCCAGATCTTACAAGAATCAGATGAAAAAGCTCTACAGACTTTCTCTGTATTTGTTCATTTTGTTGCTCTACCAATTTCTTTTCTTGTACCTCCTTCTGTTCTATCTCAATTGGAACATGTCCTTTGATGCCAGGTCCCATTGGAGTATCAGAAGTACTGCGTTTTTTTAATAAGCTTTTCTGCCACTTTGTTCCCAACGATCTACAGCGGATCATTTTAAGTGGTGAAATGTGTTACATCTAGGACTGCACACGGGTATAAGGTCAAGTAAGTGGTGTATTACTGAAATCCCTCTTGCTTTAATTCATCATACAAGGACCCAAGTCAGTTTCTAGATGGTCAGGGAAGCATGGTGGCTCAAGTGGTTGGTGAAGTCACAGTTCCAGAGATCCTCAATTTGATACTGACCTCCTCTCCTCCTGTGATAAAGTCCTGCCCATGATCGCATAGAATTTCTCTAGTTTCCTCCCACAAGACAAGTGGTAAGTCAACTGGTCATTCCAAACTACTCCAGGATACTTCAGGGTGAGTGTGTTTAACCAGCAGTTATATCAGTTTTAATATAAATTTGCAAGTCATGAATTTTCCTTGCTGCTAATGAGAGGATATATACATGTAGATGGTCAAGAAGGTTCTTGTTAGCTAGTAGCTGCATTGACCTATATTGCTCCTAATACTGTCTAACTTCGCCACCTGTGATGGCAGGACAGAATTCCCCTCATGCACTCAACTTCAAAAAGCCACCAACCTTGGCTCTCGCTCTCGCCATTAAAATGTGAGAAATGTCTTTCCAGCAGTTAAAACTTTTACCAAAGTTTTCAGCTGACCGGTGTCATTTTAATTCTTCTGACTAGATCACCTTTCCTGATCTCATCTCATATGGCAGATCACCTGGCATCATCTCATATGGCAGATCAACAGATGTTGACCCTGCTCACTTTGCGGATACCTCACTCTTGATTTTTGTTACACTGCCATCGACAGTCTTTTAGAAGAGTCTTTTATGTACCTTGTAAAAGTGATTTTTTGATTATGAGGGCTGCTCAGCAAAACATACTGTCAGCATCCGATATGAATGTCACTACCTTTGGCTAGTTTTTTGTAACCTTGTTAGGTCGACAAACTCACATCTTACCAATGGCCATGAAACTGAAGTAGGCACGAACACAGTCTAACCTTATTATTTTGAAAACGTGTTACATTTTGCGCAATTGAATATTGCCTGTGAAAAGTTTTAATTATGTGAACAATACCTAAGATCAAACAGTTCATCTCTGTATGCTTTAAGGTAAAAATGTAAAATATTTAGTTTTAGATCAACCCCTAATATCAATACATTTCCATTTTTAACCACTTAAATGTAGAATTACTGCACAAGACAACTTCATCCTGTCTTAGTGCAATAATTAGCTGGGGTAATGCTTGCTTGCACATGTAAACAGAAACCATGAGCCTGTCATTCCATCAGGTGCTATACTAACTGCTAATTATAACGATTAGTTTTGATTGCTTTATAGCCAAAATAGTACTGATGTGAGGCATACTCTCCACACCCATACACACTCACTCAGTTTTGTTTTAATACATAGGTTTTCTGTTATTAATTATTTTCTTTCCTTAAACACTCAAATTGCAGAATAAAAACTAATAAAAACAAGAAGCATATGGATGTCAGGAAAAAAGGTCCTCATTAGAGTAAATCAGTCCTCAGCTTTCATGTGCAGTTAAACTGAACTCTGGTCTGGAGGACTGATGCCGGGCAGATTCAGTACAAGAAATGACATTACAGTATGACCAGACTTTCCAGGTAATTGCTTCACAGACAGAGTTTGCTTATTAAATATCAATACAGTCCCACAACCCCTGACTAGGAACAAGCAGATAAGAAAATGAATGAATAAGTGAATATCAATACAGTAGATGATAATAACTGTAACCCGACAAGTTTTGTTTCAAAACCTGTAGTGGCTTGTAATTATTATTGTTATTTTCCATATTTTAACACATTTGCTAGGATTTTCTTCCTGGATACAGGGTGTGGAAAATGAACTCCTTGCAGTGGTGGACAAGCATCTTTGAATGCTGCGTCAACCAAACGCCATGATTTACACACTGTATATATATTTTTAAAACGGTGATATTAAACCCGTGCATAAAAATTATAAACATTTGAAATCCTTAAGAACTGTTCAGAGGAATGAAACAACATTTGCATGCAATAGCCCTTACACCAGCTGTTTTATTTGCTGTATAAACCACATGACCAAATGTTTGTGGACAATGTTATGTAATTCACCATAATTCACACTCAGTGCTAACAGGATCATATAAAGCAAACACCACTTTATATAAACACCACTGTACAAAATGATCAAAATGATATTTTTTTCTCTGTTTCCACCCTTCTAAAAAGTACAGTTCATCCACTGTATGCCCTGCACTCCTAAAACAAGGTTCATACAGATGTGGTTTGCCAGTGGTGATCAGGAACTATGCTCAGAGGTGAGACCTTAAGTCCACCTAAGTCACACCTCTGCTGTGATATATCAGGCCAGAGGTGTTCCTTTGATGATACCTTTTGTTCATGGACAGGAAGGCGGGCTGACAATGAGGGTAACTACTGGGTATCAGTCAATAATTGTATCTCTACAAAATGCACCTCTACTGGGACTATTGGGACTAAACTATAAAATTGTAAGAAGGTCTTCTAAGCCATAAGAGGACCTTTGTAATAACCAGTCCATGTTATGCTCCTTGTAGACTGAGGGTACAGCCACAAAAGTTTTTGTTGTTTCAATGGATCCAAATGGACACATTTTAAAATAAATTGCAACAAACAATATTAACACTGATTTGCATGTTGACTGATTTTGATCTGTTTGTGTTCTGTTGCGCATTTTGTTGCAGTAAACTCTCAGGGCACTATGTGAAAATCATCACACGAGGCACAATACAGAGATAAGAGGTGAAGCTAGAGAATGAAGGCTGTGTGAACATGGCAGTGGCAGGTGGTGAACCTCATCACTGTAGCTCTAATGGGTGTCTGGTGATACCAGAGGTTCAGTTTTGTGGAATGAGAAAGAGAAGGGAAGAGGAAGGTTAGCACAGAATATAATGTAAGCTGACAACAACTGGCCTTTTATTGTCACTTATGTGCAATCTTTTATTGCTCCGACAGTGATTACCAGCCAGGAAGCTTGTGTTCTTTACAGAAAAGATCCAGGAGCTCTTGCTTCTGACTGCATCTTGGAGGAGGGGGCATTGGTTGTGATTTTGAATTTCTTTTTGCTGCCTGCTCTTGGGAGGAACTTAGTGATTCTTAAGCAGAATTATTGCAAACTAGTATAGACATGCTCTCCAGGTATGCAGTGCATAATGATCACAACAGGTAATGCTACCTTATGACTGGTAACTTTTTTAAAAGTATTGCAGGTCTGATTATTTACAAATGAAATATGTTGACCACATAAAACATGAAATATCCTGAGATTAAATCTGTGTGCAAATGATACATAAATGCATCAGATATAAGACTGAATCACTAATTAACAATGATCTGTGTATACATGCTTTACTGTTTTAAAATAATCTCTTATCTACTCTTTTATTTTCCCAGGTACACCAAAATGAAGACAGCCACCAACATTTACATCTTCAACCTGGCATTGGCTGATGCTCTGGTCCTGGCTACACTTCCTTTCCAAGGCACTGATGTGTTCCTGGGATTCTGGCCTTTTGGCAATGCCTTGTGTAAAGCCGTGGTGTCCATTGACTATTATAACATGTTTACTAGTGTATTTACCCTGACTGTGATGAGTGTGGACCGCTATGTTGCCGTGTGTCACCCAGTCAAAGCTCTTGACATGAGGACACCCCACAAGGCCAAGGTGGTAAACATATGTGTGTGGCTACTAGCTTCAGCCATTGGAGTGCCAGCCATGGTGCTTTGAGATGTGGAAGATGACAATGGTGAGTGTGTACATTTTATTCCTTTACCTATTTAGTTGGCCATAAATACACAGTTCTGTGCAAAAGTCATTGGCCAACATTATAGATTAGCCCTTTTACCCTGTTCCCTTTATAAAAAAGTGGTTTATTGGCTGCTTCCATTCTAAGAGGCCATTCCTGATTAAACTTCTTCAGACTGTAGAAGGGTCAACTTGGCATCCAATGGAGCTGCCAGATGCTGCTATTGCTCTTGTGTAAAATGAGATCACTTCAACACTTGCCACTGTAGCCTATACCCTACTGAAAAAAACAGACCAGCATGATGCTGGACTTATGGGTGACCAGCGTTTGTTGTGTTTTAAACATGTTTTTGCTGGGGATGCTGATGACCAACACATGCTGATCTTGGCTGGTTTTTGAATGGTTGTGACCAGCATGCACTGGTCTTTATTGGGGGTGCTGGTGACCAGTACATGCTGGTCTTTGCTTGTTTTTGGATGGTGATGACCAGCACATACTGGTCTTTGCTGGTTCTTGGATGGATTTGACCAGTGCATTCTGGTCTTTTCTGAGTATGCTGGTGACTATAGCACATGCTGGTTGAACAACAACACCAGCAAGATCATACTGGGCAACCAGCTGTGCCAGCAAGGTTATGCTGGTAAACCAGCAAAACCAGCACCACAACAACTTAAACCAGCATGGATCTGATGCTGGTCAATGCTTGTTTTTTTCAGCAGGGCATAAGCTGTTTTTTTTATTTTTATTTTTTTAATATCTTGTACATATTTCCTATACTTTCTGCTCATATTCCAATAAACAGAATGAGAAATAATAATATATGGCAATTAAACAATTTCTAAAACAATGTCACATCTAATCTAATCACAAGATGAAGTAATTTGCCTTTTTATTGGTCTTTTATTATTCAACTGTTAAGGGGAAAATAATAAACTTGGGAGGGAGCTATTAGTGAAGAGCCTCCAGGTAGGGCCACTGAGGAACATCACTGGGGAGGTTGGTCATCCTGACAAAATACAGCATTAATGCCCTGGCTCTCACTGCCAAGTAATACTAAAGTAAAAACAGTTTGGTCAGAGTTTATTAAAGAAGCAGCTGCCTAACTGTTAGGCAAAAAACACTTTTTGATCGCAGCTGAGCAGACTTAATGATCTTTAACTGGAAAGATTCATTGTCTTTTTATGCTAAATAAATGTGGGCATCATACACTGACTCAGGAAACATCTGTTTCTAAATAAGAGGAGGGGACAATACTAGCATATGTTTCATGTTTATAAAATCTACACCAAATATATCTAAGCCTAAAACTTTTCAACTAAGAAAGGAATTAATTGCTATAATTTCTTGTGTAAACTCTCTGTCCAGGTCCTCAGCATCAGTAAGCTTTTTAAACTTTGTCATTCTTCATTAAAGGAATAAATTATTGGTTCTGAATAGCATTGCTTTGGTATGGCAATTGAATTGAAGTTAATGGATTGTTATTAGTGTAGAAAGTCAAAGTCAGTTAGCCAGTCAAACTCTATTGATAGGGACTACTTAATACATTGTCATAATATACAACATGCCAATAATTCATACTTAAACCCTCCCTACCATCACTGAACATTACAGGTAAATGTCTGTTAAATATCCACAATTCTTCAATGTTAAAAAGATCTATTTGTAATCCAAGCCTATGGTGGCTCTTGAGAACAGTTAGACCAGCTTGGGGCTCAGATTGGGGGTTTTCAAACTCCATTTCCACCATTGTGATATAATCATTCAGAATCCTAAACTCACAGTGACAATTATTATGAATAAAAAGGTGTGTCCACAAACACATTATTGTATTTATTAATTTAGATTTCCCATGTTTGAACTCCAGAATTCCTATCATAGAATTCTGGACTGTGGTCCAGAAGTAACTGTATGTTAATATATTCTAGAGGTGTGTTCATGAATGTACATTTTGTCTTCTGCCTTAACTGGTCAAATTTGTGGCTGCTCCTGAATCTGGCCCAATTCTCTGGGCACAGGTGTTAGTGCACTATGGACGCTGCAGCTTACACCCTGTGTCTGTAAGCTCATGTTTGCAAGAGTTTGAACCCGGGTTCTCAAAAACTTTGGTGTCCAGCAGCTGACTCTTACCTCTAAATTATTATACATACTTGTTTTTATTTTGCATTTACTTTAACTGTTTATTTAACTATTTATTGTTTGATTAACTAAATAGCACACATTTTAAAGCTTTCAAAAAGCTTTGCAATTAGTTTTTTTTAATGGTTTTTTGTATTCTGTGTGTTTGTTGGTTTTTGTACTGCTGACAAAATGATTAAAGACACTTAAATGTCATTATTTAATTTTTTTTTTTTTTTGCTATAACATGGACCAACTGTTGAAATCATGTTGCATAAACATTTTTACTATCAATCAGTCAGAATACAGAACCTCCTCACCCAGAGTCTGTATTCTGCAAGTTTAGGTTTAGGCTCCTGTACAAAAGTTAATAAAACGCAATTTGAAAAGGACAAATGTTTTGCTTAATACTGTGTCAAATGTGATCTATGGATCTGTAAAGCGGTGGAAGTTGTATGCATATTGGTAACATAGATGAGTTCTAATGTATATATTGTTTCTAAGACAAACCCATAAAGCAGAGCAGATTTTCTCCATTTATAGAAAGCAGTTCTCGTTTGATCCTGCTACTTGCGCAGCCTTCGCACATTAGAATCCACACATAAATCTGCTTTATTACAAACATTTCATGGCATGTAACCACAGAATCTGTTCCATCTTTAAATGAATAACAGCTGACAACAAGCTGTGCTTATTGGTCATGCTGCTAAGACTACGAAAACAAATGTGCTGCTAATATTGTTTTGTTAGTTACTCCAGCAGAACTAATTGGAACATGACTAGTTTATTGTAAATTTGCTGATGTGCGTTAAGCAGTAAGACATGGCAAGATTGTGAGTTTTGCCTTCTTGATGTATTAACTGATGTTTCAAAGTTAGCTTTAGCTTAGTGCTATTAAACACATTCACAAGCAATTTCACTGTCGCTCATGGGTCTTATAGTTTCGAATATGTATGAAAAATATGTAAACATTTTTTGTCCCTTAGGGTTTTTATAGTGTGAGCCATTTAAAGCTTATGGTTTATCTCTCACGAGCTACAGAATGAAGCCTTTTCATAATCATAATTTTCTAAAGAAACAATTTGCATGTGGTAAATGATGATGGCTGTTCAGTCAGCTCTCTGGATAATGTCCCTTTATATCTCTGTCAAGTAATTCATAATAATTACTAGTGACTGATTTGATTATATGTACACTAAAAGCTTGATTTTCAGGAAAATACACAAATTACTATTACTATGATCTAGTGATATATGAGTAGTGGTGTAAATTATTAGATAATTGGCATGGAAGTTTTGCATTACATTGCTTCCTGATGAACAGTTTGCCTTTTACAAAATCTTACACGGATTGTTAATATGTCTGTAACAATCATGGCGATGTTTTGGTCATAAAGGATGTACAAGCTTATGTAAATGTTTGGGAAAACATGGGTAAAATGTTAGATTGTAGATTTTCTACATTAAGCATTTTCAGGACCTCTGACATTAAGCAATTTTTTTTATTTTTTTATTTACTTATAGACCTCTGATGAAAAGCAGCTTCCCTGGAACCAAAACCCTTTTTTTTTGCAGTTGTATTTTTTAGTCTTCACATAAGTGCTGAGTGAAGAGGTGAGATCTTAGTCACCTCTTGAAGACAGCAAGAGACTCTTACTTGTCTTCCTTTCATCTTATGTGGAGGATCCCGTTAAGCCAAGCTCATGTCTCGGAGGGTACACGGTACAGAGCGTGGTTTGATTAGAGACTTTAGGTAAGCAGGTGCTGTTTCATTTTTTTCTTTGACGGCAAGCATCGGGGTTTTGATTCTGATGCGGGCAGCCACAGGGAGACATTGAAAGAAACGCAGAAGTAAAGTGACATGAGAAAACTTGGGTTTATTAAAAACCAGACGAGCTGAATGAGTTGCGGCGGTCTGATTGTACGGATGGGAAGACCAGTCAGAAGAGTATTGCAGTAATCTAGCTTTGATATGGACAAACACCTGGGTGACCAAGAAGTCTGAAGATGTCACCAAGATGTCTGAAGGTGTCCTGTGGTACCAGGTACCAAGGCATTAGCAGCAGTTATGTTGTGAGATGGAACCTCTATGTATTTGTCTATCAAACCTCACAGATACTTGATCGGACTGAATTTTGGGGAATTTGGAGGTCAAATTCTGTGTTGGCGTAGTGGGTTAAAGGTCCAAGGTTCAAATACCATCTCTGCTGAGCTGCTAATGTTGGGTCATTGAACAAGGCCCTTAACTCACAATCGCTGGCATAGTCCAACTGTACCTGTTGGACTACGGTGTCTGCTAAATGCTGTGAATGCAAATTTAAAGTCAACACCTTGAGCTCTTATTATATTCGTGTCATATTTTTCAAACCGTCCTTAAAAATTGTTTTGCAGTATGGCAGAGCACATTATTCTAGCCCCTTAGGAATACTGTTGCCATGAAAGGGTGCACTTGGTCTATAATAATATTTAGGCAGTTGGTATGTGTTAAAGATCAAAGTTGTCCCAGCAGAACATTTCCCAGAGCATCACATTGTGATGTCAGTGCTTTTAGTGTTATGACTGATCAGGGTAAAACACTCATCTAAACACAAACATACCTCCTCTGTACAAAACAATGTTGCGTAGCTCAGTGTAGTGGAAGTGCAAGGATTTTGTGTGGCATCACCAAGAAGGCAATTGATCCCATCCAACATATATGTATAGGATCACATTAAAAATAAAAAACTATCAAGCATTATCCGATTAGTATAACAATAAAATCACCTCATAGCTCCTGCATTCCCTGTTTAATATTGACTTTGGACTGTGTGGAGTACTCCCTGGGACCATGTGGGTTTACTCTGGGTACTCTGGTTTTCTCCCAAAGTACAAAGACATGTGTTGGGTTAACTGGCATTTCTAAAGTGTACTTAGTGTGTGTAGGAGTGTGTGGATGTGCCCTTTGATGGGCTGGCACCATGTCTAAGGTTGTTTCCTGCCTAGACACCATAACCCTGGCCAGAATTAAGTGTACTTAACCAGTGTTTTAACAAATTATGTTTGTTGCTTAAGGGCAGATGTACAGCAAGTTTTTTTTATCCGGGCAAATGTATCAATAACCATTTAGCCATAGTTATCAGCCTACCAATGTATTAGCTTTAAGTAATATATTTCACCATATTTACCATGTATATTACATATGACCATATATATTACTTAGGTATTTCAAACTTGGATTCATCACTCCCTAATACCTTTTTCCACTGATCCACTGATCTCCATTATAATCTTTGGGAGCTTTGGCATTTTATAGCCTTTTCACTCTATTACCCGTACGAAAAAGTGGTTTTCCCTACCCTTCCAAAAAGACCATTCCTGATGAATCTTCTTTAGACTGCTGAAAAGTCAACTTGGCATCCCAATGAAGCTGCCAGATGTGGCTGTTGCTCGAATGTGAGGGGAGATAAATAACAATAAATACATGCCACTGTAGTCTATAAAAGCTGTTTGTAACAATATTTTTCCAGGTTTGAAAAACTGCATACACAATTCCTGTATTTACAGGAATCAGTTGAGGTTTTAGGTAATCATGTTCATTACTCAAATGAGGATGGGTTTCCCTACTGAGTCTGCTTCCTCTCAAGGTTTCTTTTTCTTAATCTCAGGGATTTTTTTCTTGCCACTGTTGCCATTTGGCTTGCTTATTA
This sequence comes from Parotocinclus maculicauda, assembly GCA_034780255.1. NCBI lineage: Eukaryota > Metazoa > Chordata > Actinopteri > Siluriformes > Loricariidae > Parotocinclus > Parotocinclus maculicauda. Next base: position 5,491 of record JAUZSU010127404.1, on the reverse strand, counting down.
GGGACAATAGAATCTAATTTGTGACAATGTTGATCTAACAATGAAAAGCTGCTTTGTGACAATGTCTATTGTACAAAGTGCTATACAAATTGAATTTAATGGTACTGGGCTAAGCACCAGTATGCTAGACTCTGGATAGGAGCATCTAGTAAATGAATAAATCTAATAATCAAAAAAATCTGAGAAAATACAGTAAATGTCCAATGTTGAAACCTCTTGTCAAGCTGTCACTGTTGGGTCCCTAAGCATGGCCTTTAAACCTTTAATTATAAGAATGTATCAGCTGTAAGTCACTAATCAATGAAATGTAAGACTTTAGAATAGCATTGGCCTTTCAGCAGCAAGTGGGAAGATATTTTATATATCAGACAGTGCTCCTATAATCTTATGTGATAAATGCAGTGTCATGTGCAGAGTAACACCTGGTTGATAGGGGTATGCAATTTTAAAAATAAGTTATATATTTTTTTATTTAATAAGATAACTTTACACTGTTTTTCTTGGCGCAAGACACTTATTTACCGAATTACACCAAAGTTTACTGAGTGTGTTTTTGTGCTTGTACCTTGGCTGGTTTAAGCCTGCTATGGATGACATAGTTTGCAGATTGTCATAATTTAAGCAACATCTGTCTTTTCAATACCAAACCATACCATACTAAATCAAACAATATTAAAGCTGAACTCGTTTTTAAATTCAGTCATGTACATTTAGATAGAACACTAGCTTGAATTGTGGCACTAGCTCTTAGTGGCTACTTGACACAACAAATATCAGAACTCTAAGTGCATGTTTTTGACTTTTTTTTGCAAAGTGAGTTATAAACTCAATAATATCACACCATTAAAACAACATTGACGATATTGTTGTAGTCTACACATAGACACACCCTATTGATGGGTCTCAGTCCTATCTGCCCCTGATAAAGAGATGACCAACTTCTTCTCATACTCCTTCTTCTTATACTCACTGATTTGTCAGAACCTCCTCAAGATTGAGTGCGGGAGTGCTTCTTGTGAAACTAACGTGATCTTCTTCTATTCTCTGTTTAGGTATTGAGTGCATCTTGGTCCTACCTGACCCTCGCAGTTATTGGGATCCCGTGTTCGGTACATGTGTGTTCCTCCTCTCCTTCCTGATCCCTGTAGCCATCATCAGCGTGTGTTACAGCTTGATGGTGAAGCGCCTGCGCAGCGTGCGCATCTTATCCGGCTCCAAGGAGAAGGACCGCAACCTGCGACGCATCACGCGAATGGTCCTGGTGGTGGTGGCGGCCTTTGTGGTGTGCTGGACACCCATCCAGATCATGGCTCTTGCACAGTCACTGGGCGTCAACCTGGCCAGCGTGCACACTGTGGTGCTCATGCACTTCTGCATTGCGCTTGGCTACGTCAACAGCAGCCTGAACCCCGTGCTATATGCCTTCCTGGACGAGAACTTCAAGCGCTGTTTCCGAGAGTTCTGCCAGCCGCCATCACCTTTCAGCCTGGATGCTCAGCAGCAGTCAGGTCGCATGCACAGCGTGGCTCGCGATGTCGCCTACAACTGCAAGACTACAGAAGCGAACAGTAATGTGGCATGACTAGGCGTGGAGCTGCCCCTGGTCAGCCCCGAGCCGCCACCAAACCCAGGGTCTGGCAACTCGAACTCTGAACTAACTCAGATTACCGCTCTCTAGTGCCTGCTAGGGGTGAAAAAATGGAAGGGGCTAGGACTGAGGGTCGTGTCGACTTCAATGACATGCTCTCTTAGGGACAAAGGGGCTCACTCTTCATCCTCATGTGGACTCTTCACGTCTATTTCCATCGCTTGAGTTTTTGTTAAACACCATCTAATGTGATGGTGGTATTTAATAGATGCTTTAAAGCATTTGGCGGTTTCTGAGAGGTGAAGCTGGACTACATTGCCTTAACTGGATTTACAAATCTGTTACGAAGTTGAATTAGTCCTGATACAGTTTAACTCAGATTTATTTAGATTGTTACAGATGGGTGACAAATTAAAGGTAAAATATGAGCTAGTAAGGGGTTGCAGGGTTTGGATTTATTTCCCACATCCTTCAGCCTCCAGTGATATTAGGCGTCCTCTTTAGTCTCATACACTATCTCTGACCTGAGCCATATCTTATATTAGTATCATATTTGTATCAGTGGTCAAATCAGTGGTCAGGGAACAAGCACTGCACAGCCTTCGTTAACTTTTTTGCCACTTAGAAGGTTAACGTGTCAAATGCATAGTTTGACCAGGTGTATTCAAACTGAATAATAACATTAAGACACATTCACACAGGTGCACAAATTTACAGTGTTTAACTTTGTAGTATAATACTTTTACCGTCAAGGACATGTAAGTCACATGTAATATGATGCACAGATAAAGTTTTTGTTGGGTTGTAGAGATGGGGATACGTTGCAAAAAATCTATCGTAAGGTATCATATCGGAATAAAATCATCAGAGTCTGTTTGGAATCACTTGCATCATTTTGATCGTTAGCTATAAGGTGGTAATCATAGCTGTCTTTTTCAAGTCTTAAGGTTCCAATTAAGTAAAACAACTTTAATGTTGTCGCAAGGTGCAAGCCTTGGCTTATGCAAATAGTAAAGTGAACACAATCAATAAAATAAAAAATAAAAATACATGAGCTTTTCTTAGCACCAAACGGAAAAGCAGCAAAGCAACTAAAGGAACAGTCGAAGTTGATAGAAGTTAATTTAAAGGTTGAAAGATAAAGAAATGACTGACATATTCGTTTTATCCAACAGTAGCATGTACGGTAAAAATAATAATGGACCTAATATTAACCCATATGGTACACCATACCTCAGATTTGCAACCATAAAGTATTCATTATTCCATCAAACATATTAATGAATCAATAAGTCAATGTAGCGATCAATCAAACACAATTAATATAAATCAACATGTTGCCTATGTGCTAAACAACAGGGGTTAGTTGATGTCTTTAAAGTCTAATAGCGCATGTGTGCGTTCCCTGTTCCCGATTTAGGGTTGGTTCTCACCTGTTCCCTGTTCTTCTTGTTCTTCTCATGACCCGTCATCGAATTAAGCTGAATGAATGAATTTCCTGTTAGTCCAGCACACTGCTTCTCATAATGACCAACCCTCTTGCTTCGACACTTACAGCTATTCTTTTCTCTTATATTATGTCACCCATTCATATGTACATTATAACAAAGCATACAAAAGAGACTTATCTCTTAAAGCCTAATTTTTATTCATTTTTTTAAAATGCTATTTTTGTCAGTTGTCCTGTAACAAAAGTGAAATAAAAATTAATAAATCTACTGTTTTATAGCAGCTCAAAATATCCCTTGTACAAATGAAAACAACAGTGCATTCAGTGTTATATTTATTGCTGCATACTAGAACATTATTTAGCATGAGTCTTGATATTGTTCCAGCCACCTGTCAACATGACCTCGGCTATTCTTGAATGTTTGGAGTGTACCCAGCGTTTTTTGGTTTGCTACCTCGTGTTAAAGGTGAATCAAAAAACAAGGAGTAAATGTTCTTATCCGGTTTACATCACAGACCGATGAATGTCAAATCATTTTTTAAAAAAGAAAGTAAAAAGGAGAAACATAGTAAGACATTTTTGTCGCCTGATAAAGAGGACACTGTAAACTTGAAGATTTTATGTATCTTGTATTTGATGTTGTAATGATTTCTTTACTTGCTGCAATTGTTTGGTTAATTGTCTACTTATAGATTTATTTATTGATCAACAGACTTGTTGTTCAGCAGAAATACTGAATCTGTCTAGCCAGTTATTGCTATGGTGTCTAGACAGTTGTTGCTATATTCTGAGGCTACTAGTGGAAATATCTATATTTTTCTCTATATATAAGTTACATGCAGATATTAAACTGTGCTGCCTACAACAACTAGTTGTATTTTTTCTAACTGGTAATATGAAATGAAGACATAGAAATACATGAACTTGTGAACCAGTTTGTCTTTTGTTTGTTTGGGGTTTTATTGTTTTGTTTTTTACATTTGAATTAATTTTAAAACAAAGTTACAACGTTACTAATGTTTGAATGACAAATGAAAAGATCTGATTGTTTTTCTCATATTTGACTTGACTTTCTTCACATATGCCAGCATTTTCCTATTTAAGCTTTCATTAATTTTGGTGTCCTAATGGAAAAGAATGATAATTGGTTTTAGAGAAACATTTGTTATTGGGTGAGCACAGCTGAAACATGTTATTCTGTTAAATAAGCAAGTAGAGTTTAATTGGGTCACAATGTTCAGTTTGGAGTTTTATTTACTGAAATATATATATCCTTTATTCTAAAGGATATATTACACATGACTAGTTATGTAAGGTGTCCAATGAGAAAAAAGAGGAGGTGTGGTTATAAAAACTGTGGAGACCTTGCTGTTACGGCTGCATGTACCAATTTAGCAGCCTAAAGTCTAAAGTGATCCATTAGAGGGACAGCTGAGCTGCTTTCTTTCGAAGCAATGGGCATCATTCTCCTATGTTTTTACAGCCACACCCTTTATGTTTTCTCATTGATCTACTCACAGAACCAATCGTGTGTGATACTGCCCTCCGAAGAGATTGAAAAAACAATTCCAACAAACTTACAAAGTATATAGTGCACTGGTATTTATACGAACATTAAAACTGGCCAAAACTAAGCAGTTTCTTACGGATCATATTTTGTTGTTTTCAAACATGAAGTCCATACTCATAATCATTGCCTAAACAGGATGACAGGGCCCAAACACACCCCCATACCACGAGGGATGCCAGCTCCTGAACGTTGCTTTGGTAACAATTGGAGTGTTCCTGTTCTTCTTTGATTTTAAAGCAAACCAGCTCGAAAGTTGGCTCATCAGACCACGACACACATTTCCACACAGTCCATCTCAAATGAGTTTGAGCCAATGGTGTTTTTTGGCTGCTGTTGGATAGAAAGGCACTGTGTTTACTGACAGTGGCTTTCAAAAACCATGTGGTGATATCTTTAAGAGAGGTAAGTCTTTCTAATGCAGTGCCATCTGAGGTATTAAAAGTCCTGCACATTTAGTACTTTTCTTTGGCCTTGCTCTCTATCCATAGATATTTCTTTAGATTTATGAAGTATTTACATAATATTATGTATGCATGCAGTGCATGGTGAGCTGTGTAATAATTAAGATTTATTATTGAAGATTTATGGACTCCCCATTTGTAACAATTCACCTGTAACCTGTGTGATGTTTCTAATAGAAGTTTGGCAATGTTATCAGTCATGTGTTTTCCACATCCCAACTTTTAGAAAGCATATTTAGAAAACCTGTATATGTACAAAATCAGTTAAATTGATGATGGACAATATTAAATGCAGTCATACCTTTGCACTGGACCACTTCACATTATGACGAATTACAGTGCATGCGGAAAGTATTCACAGCGCATCACTTTTTCCACATTTTGTTACGTTACAGCCTTATTCCAAATTGTATTAAATTAAT